>KN491168.1:18437-31333 GCA_000787155.1 Scartelaos histophorus | reverse complement strand
CTATATGTGAGGAAATCTTTCTGGGGCTGGAGATCTGAATTTAAAAGATCCTGAGTAGGGTTTTACAAGTCAATCAGTACAAGCACACGTGAATATGAATGGTGGCAGTGGACAGCTGAACTCAAACAAGGTCCTGGCAGTTGGTGGGAGTATCTGATCTTAGAGTATTGTTCAGGCCTGCAGGCTAATCCGCGTGTCCATGTGCGATTTATACTGAAGAACAACAGAGATTGCACGCTCTCCAAACTGGCAATATTTCAACTAAACCTCTAAACTAATCTTGATGCAACACAGGAAGTCTAAAGGCATAAAAAGGAAGAATTTGCTTCCTCATATTTTGTGTTCTAGTTTAAAATGACATTGTGCTTATTTAGTGGGGGCAGGGCGAGTAGGTTCCAAAGGTCCCTTTTCTTTAGAGCAATTAACCTTAATCCCCATTAATAAATTGTATTAAAGGATTTAAAAGTGTAGTTGGGTAGTTATTGTAAAAACTTCACTGTGGAAATTTAATTTTATGATTGGTCGCAATTATCAAAATCAATAATATATGTTGCCATACCGGCTTGGCAAAGCCTGATCTCGTCAGCTCTCAGAAGCTAAGCAGGGCCCGGCCTGGTTAGTACTTGGATGGGAGACCACTGGGAATTCCAGGTGCCACAGTGGAGCGACAGTGGTAAAAACTGTTGTGTCCTTAGGCAAGGCACTTCACCTACATTGCCTAGTATGGAAGTGTGTGTGCGTTGAATGATGGTGGTGATCGGAGGGGCCCATGGCGCAGATTGGCAGCCTCGCTTCCGTCAGTCTGCCCCAGGGCAGCTGTGGCTGCAATAGCAGCTTATCACCACTGAGTGTGGAGTGAAAGAATAATGAATTGTAAAGCGCTTTGGGTGTCTTGAAAGGCGCTATATAAATGCAAGGAATTATTATTATGTTATGAAATCCATAATTTGCATCCTTACACACTATATTGGATTACAATTGCTCTAAATTCATATTTTATGAAATCCAGATGCTTTTTAAAAGTATTTGTGTATGAATGAGCATCTTGAATGCTTAATATCTTCTGTATTATGGGATATTAAAATGTTGAGTTTCAACAAAACACAAGTTGTACAAATAAAATGTGATTAATAAAATGAAACCAATTGTTTTTTTTTCCTTCAGTGAGTAAGCCTTTTGACTTTAAATCAGATGAAGATTTTCTTGTAGGAGGCCAAACTTATTAACAGTTTTTTTTAGTATTTTTGCTTAAAAGTGTACACAGTTAATAGAATTAACAGAACCAAGTCTCATGACCAGCTTGGATGCAGTTAGGTTTCAAAGACACACCTCCTCAATGAGCTTCAGTTTCTAGTAAACAGAAACAAAACAGAGAGAGAGAGCAAAGTCTTCAGTCACAGAGCAGCTCACACAGAACCACCGTCAGTCAGACAGGTGAGTGCTTTTATAATCTTCTATACAACCCACTGCAAACATTATGTAGCATTTTAGGTAACAACATCACCAAGATCAGTTATAAGTAACTATAGTAGTAACAACATGTTATGGGTGGATGTTTAAAAGGTCTAATGGTTAATAACTAAAGCCAGTATGTTGCAACATTTGCATATGTGAAACTAAACTAAGTACGGCCGGGATAAGAGCTTGTGCTACAATATCCAGTGACACAAGATTGTACACAATATTACAGAATATAAATCAACAATGGAGGAGGCAAAATTGTGAACTGAACCTCAAAATCTAATATGGCTGGTGAAATAACTAACTTGTGATATGCTGACTGTAGTGTGATGTGTCTTCCCTTTGAGACAGTAAAGTTCATCTTCTTACAAAATGTCAAAAACCCAATCTCATGTTTTGTTTTGTTGAAAATTATACTTCTACTTTATTATCCTGCTGTGGCAACTACGATCATCTAAGCTGAGTAGAATGAAGAAATCAAGATAAATGCCATTTGTCTGAATTATATTTCAATTAATATTTAATATAAGCATGTGGCTTGTGTACAGTATGAGCTCTGAGCAGCATCATTTGCTTTTTCCCCACAGAAAAATGTCGACCATTCCCATCTACATTTCTCTACTTACACTTGTGCTGAGCTGTGAATCAGCTTACCCAAAGTTGAAATCTCTGAATGACCTGAAAAAAATTGATTTTGGACGATCTGTGCCCAAACACAGCCTCCTCCTGCTGCACTGGTTTGCAAACGTCATTGACATTGACAATAATGATGTTTTATGTTTGTCATTTGACCCAAATAATGAAGATTTTGGTTCTCATCACTATGGCAACTATGAAGGCATGCTGGACCCCCTGCCCCGGGGATACCAGTATTACACCGTGGGCAATCTACGTGAAGCCACACCCCATAGCCTACCACTGTATGTTCTTCAGCCCCCGGTCAGAGAGTATGAGGGAACCAATATGGACCGCATCATCTTTAGAGTTCAGGAGAGAGGCTCCAGGCTTTCTAGGATCGATCGAGTGTATCTCACACAGCATTACAGACAACATGAACATCAGGGCACAAGGTACAACCCAGAGTTCACCTACCACATCTCCACCACCCTGCTGCACGAGTTGAGACTTTTTTCAGTGGAGCACAACCCCAGGACTCTGAGGGAGCTCAGAGACATGTTTGACAGTGACGCTCAAGATTCACAGTTGCAGGACCTTAAGAACATTTGGGGTCACTCCTTGGCCTGCCTCGGTCTTCTGCTATTTATTGTAATAGAAGAAAAACACTCTAAAAAGAGAAAAATCAAAAACCGTCAACAGAGTCCAGCCAGGAGAAACACACAGACAGATTATGTGGTTGACATACCAGACGAGATCAATCATTTGCTGTTGTACGATCAGTTAGAGCAGAGGAATCAGGTGCACCTTGATGTGGTAACACAGAGAAATGGAAAAGCCACAATTGTTTGGAGAAATGTTTCTGAGCCACGGCTGAAGGAGGGCGTTGCTGTAGTACTTTTTAATCATGAGAAAGACCAGGAAGCTAGCAGCACATACAAACTTATCGAGCACAGGGAGGGGAGGTATGACACCTCTGTGCCACTAAATGAGGGGCTACAGGTCCGGCTTCACAGAGCAAAGAGACAGTGTTTCTTCTGGACTAAAGTACAAGAAGAAATTTGTAGAGGACCAGCATTTAAAAGTCCAGATCCAGTTTTAATTACAGGCTATGACGCTTACCTAAAGCTCTTTGTAAAGGATGCTAAAGCTTGTGTGCGACTATTTGTGAAGAAGTCATTCAGACAGTGGAGAACTGAATTTGAAAAGTCCTGGGTTGGGTTTTATGATTCTGCAGACAGAGACACAACAGACTACAAATGGTGGAAATGGCAATGGGTGACAAAGTTCACACAAGGCCCTGACTCAGGAGACTACAACACTTATGAGTATTATTCCAGTTTGACAGTAGCACCAGGTGTGCAAGCACGATTCATCCTCAGGGATTATAAGGTAATAGCATGCACTCCAACCTGGTGCTGAGTGAGCTACTGGGAAATAAACAGTATTGAGGCAATAATGTAAATTTAAATTAGTTTTTAAGGCCAGATAATCTTCTAAAATATATATAAAATGTGTTACATGAGTGTAAACAATCTATGGAAAAATATTGTGTTGAGTGTGTTCTTTTAAAATTATGTAATTAACTGTAATAACTTTAACTGAAATAAAAAACAAACATGATCATTCTTTTACTTTTGAGTTGACTTCCAGCTGAAGTTGGGAATGGTTTTGATACATATGAAAATCATCAGTGCGAACATCTCCTTCCCTTATGACATGCACAAACTTATCACGCCAAGTCCAATGAACAGGGCTTTCAGTGGGCTTCAAAGAGATGAGTACTTTTAATGTGTTCAAACTAAGACAGTAAACTGCACACAGCACAAGATCATATACGAGTCAACGAGTCAAAAACTAGATGGCTTGTTTTAAGCAGGAATATATGCACAATTGCTAATTAAATAATCAACAATGAAGAGGTGAGACACAGCTGTTCAGTAAAATATGAAAACACAACCAAACTTGACATTACATCACCTACTTAGGCTCAATAAAAGCAGCATATCGCTTGTTACTGTGCCATTGGCCCCTCATTCCACCCAGTCATTTGTCTCTGGACACATGAAACCAGCAACAGTGTACACTAAAGACTCATAACAACACTCGAAAAAAGCCAGAATCTCAGACAAAGGCAGCACCAGGATTTAAGTAACAATTCTTTATTTGCATTCAGAAAGACTGATGGCTGCATTTACAGGAAATCTCTCTTCTGTGTTTGCCTGCTTGGGATATTATTCTGTTTGATTTAATTTTAGTGATCACTCCGCACCCACTAGAAGATTTTTGTTGCATGCCCCTCCACCCTGCAAATACACACATGAGCAGATATCAGCAGCAGCACGGAAGTTGTAATTTGAGCTCCAAGTAACACACTAAAATCCTGGAATCCATCCAAAAACTGTGGTGCACATCACACAGTTTTAGAAAGAGCACTGACTAAATGTTTAAAAAAGAAGCACTTCATTTTTTAAGGCCATGATTAAATGAGAGAGTGAGCACAACGAGAAAAGTTGAAGAGTTTTCTATTTATGTTTAAATGCTTTTGACCTACAGATAAGGAATGTATTCAGTCCCAAACGCCTACGCCAAGCTTCTGCTCTGGGCGGGCCATGAGCACAGCTGTGGTCTGACAGCAGAGACACAAATGCATACAATATCATCGCTTCAATTGTGAATGGTAGGGCTCGTAGATCCAATTGTAATCATATAAAAAATGTACAGTTTCAAACTACAATTTGAAGGGTCACAAATGTCAAAATCACAATCCTGCTTGAAATATTAAGATCTTTAATTTAGCCTAGATGAATAATAATGGATGATTTTTGTCAACTGTTTTTTGTAGGCTTAGCACATATTATGTCCTCTAAAAGTAGGGACAGAAATGGAACAATGGATAATTTGTTAGTGGTGCTAAGCAAGCTACCATCAAACTGGAAGGCTATGGTTTGGAAGTATAGTTTGGTATTTTTAAGACTTTAAGACTTAACACTTATTACATGTTCACATGTAATTTACTTGCACCTGTATTTGTGACATAGGAGTTTAGTATCCAGCTTGATTGCACCATTCAAAGTAAAACTTCAGAGGCTGAGATTTTTATCATCACCTCCAGTCCAACTAAATTAAAAAACTATTAACCATCTCATTTCAAATCTGGATTTGAAGATTTTTTGCATGAACAATAAAGCATGCAATTATTAAAACACAATCTATAAAAAAAAAAATGAATTGAGTGCAGTTGAAGTTTACATAATTGGATGAAGATTATCAAACTACTCATAATATGGCGCTCACTTACTTTCAATGGGTCTGACAGGCAGCAGCTCAGAGACAGGTGAGTGTACTCTGTCCCCTCGTGAGTCGACCAGAGAGGGCAATGGAGCAGTGGGGGCAGGAGGGTGGTGGTTGTTGTTGTTCTCCAACACATCATCACTCTGTTTGAAGACGGGCAGCTCTGGCCTTTTGAAGGAGGTCTCCACTGGACTGACCACAGGGCTCTGGGACTCTGCACGAGGGATCCTTGAAGGGGCACCGGAAGACAAGTGTGAGTCCATCCTTCTGGGTGGTGCAGGGGGCTCCTGAGGCCGTGTTGTGTTTATGTCACCCCTCCTGGATGAAGAGTTGGAAAGTGAACTGTCCGCAGGGTTAATCCGACTACTCAGGCTCACCTCTGGCCGCTTAAGACCAAAGCGTGCTATGCCAGCACTGGGTGAGTTGTCAATCTGTTTGGAGGAGACTTCAATGGACATCTCTGTGCGTCTAGAGGAGACTGTGTCATGGTTGCGACCACCAGTAAACTCCATGCGCTTCATGCCTGTTTTTGGAGAGCGCAGATTGGAGGACTCGGAAGGAGATGATCTGTTGGAGTAATCTGAGTTACGAGATGCTGTGTCGTAGCTCCGTTGGCTGGATGTGGAGGAGGAAGAGGAGGAGCGGACGGGGTTTGAAGACCGCCGAATAAGGGAAGTGCTGTGTGAAGAATCAGTCTCCTCCACCTCAAATGACCGCTTTAGTGCTGAAACACACAATACACAAGTGATTAGAACAACCCATAATTTCGTGATGAATGACTATTGTAGGTACAAAGGCAGACATTTTTGATTATTTAACTACTCAATGTCTACAATCAATTGGGCCAACTTTACAGTCAGGGTTAAAGGCAAGGTGGCCCTTGATAAGATGTGTGATGATGTGTGTGATGTGGGTCACACACAATTATTATTGTGGTATAGTACACGGTTAATCAAAGCCGAAAGCATACAAAGTCCAAGTCATAACAGTGTTATTTTGTGGATCATTAATCCAACAAAAAGCAACAGAAACAATTACAATTTCAAAATATCTTACCAGACTTAACACGCTTGATGTAAGTTGACAGCATGTTGCTTTAAACTACCTGATGAATTATTTTAACACGTACTTAAATCAGATTAAACACCTACTAAAAGGCAGTCTACTGCGGAATGTTGATTTTGGTTTGGAGCACCTGGTGTTTTCGCGCCGCTAATGCCGAGCAATTATCGCGAGACTTGGGTACAAGTAATTGCCGTGGTAAGTACACGGAAAATAGTTATTTCAATTGCAGTATTACAATCAAATATTCAAGAATAAAGAATATATGACTAGACAGACTAATATCGTTTTAGAATTTCGTTGTCATAGCGTAACTTCCTCTTGACTGTTATATGCGTTATATGTTATATGACTGTTAAATGGTCAACAGTGATGATCAATGATAAAATTGATATTTGGCGGTAGGCCAGCGTGCATGCTATTAATTACAACAGAAAGCCCCTTCATCTAGTTTGCAGTGTAGTCAAGGCAGTTTGGAGACGCTCTTTCCAGATGAAATGATCATTCTTCCCTCTGGGAGATTAAAATCCACATAGTTTAACATAAAGATTTCCACATGGACATAACGTGGACACTGCACAATATGGATCTTTCACGTTAGTTTGTGTTTATCATTCTTGAGTGTGCACAAAACAGAGTGAAGAGACAATGTAGGCCCTGGGAAAGCGAAGAGAATCACATTGACTCTGGACTATACTTTCAAACCAAAACCTACGTAGGACGTTAAACGGTGGCAATGGGGTATTACTATACAGTATTTTGTACATTACACGTATACCTCTGCCTACTCTATTACTGCCCCCTTGTGGCTGAGGTTACATTTGGCTATATCACCATGTAGTATCCATCCATTTTCTCCCTCTTGATACGTCTGGGTCGCGGGGGCAGCATGCTGCCCATTACTCTGTGCACCAGACACCATGTAGTATGTACAAATAAAATAATATGTTACTTTACTTTAATATGTTACTTTCCCAGATAATTCCTTTAATTTAGTTATTAGATACAATATTGTTTAATATACATGAATCCACCTAACGATTCTAAATTTAGGCTAATATCATGATAAGGCTGATTTTCTGACTAGAGAATATACATAATGCTTTTTGGATGTTGTGTCTGCAACAAGTGGTTCAATCTATAAGACTTAGATGTAGCATTTCACTTGCCCTAAATCTGGTTACACAGCTGAATGTGCACAGCTTTGAAATTACTAGCAAAGCAGTACAGATTCAGGACCATGCATTTCAGGACCATGCATTGATTCGACAGTGCTAATAGAAGTTTATATCACGTAACGGGGTATATGTAACCTTGTAATGAGCCTAAATATTGGTTCCAAAACATTTTCCTTGTCTTTGTACTTTTATATTCAATGTTGGCATCAGTCTTAAAAAGAAAATGACTGTATCTGCTAAATGGTATGTCTTCTTCATCCAAGTTAACTATGTGTGGTGACCCTTGTGACCCCTGGAGTTTCCCATCAACGCATATGCGGCTTGCGTTATTTGTAGGAACCCATCAAAGCTGGTGAGATGAGCATGCATGATAGTACCGATAACTGATAAGGGTGGCCATTGTCGGTCATTTTCCTCTTTCATGCACACACATATTCCAGTCATAAGACCAGCTGAAATAATTAACAGAATAATACCATCTCTTGTAAACAACATAGCTGAGGAAAAACAGTGGCCAAATTGTGATCAAGTGACTGAAATCAGCTTAGATACGAAAAACCTATAACCACACAGCTAAGTGGTAGTTGGTCTGGGTTGTTGTAATAACAGTTTACGTATAAGAAGGCATGAAAGTCCATCATGAATTCAGCACTACTACTAAGATCTTATGTGACAACTATTACTACAACAACAATGGCATGTTCTACTACTAATACTACTATATCTGAAAACAATGAATATTAAGAGCATTGCATGACTAAAACGTCCAAATGAAAGGCCTAAAGTAAAACACCACAAACAAAACAGATTAGTATCATATAGTCACGCAAATGATGCAATCAATTGTGACTTCATGTTTTCGTATTGCCATTAAATCTGAACCATAACTGAATGCTTTGTGTTAGTTCTTGTTGCCAATGCTCTGGAGACCAAGCCAAGTGCAGATCTGTAAAAAGTTAGCTCTCTGCTCTTGGATCCTTTCTCCAAGTGCCTACCCAGACTTTTGCACCCACCACAGAAATCTAGTCTTTTGGAATTTCCTCTCTGGACCAGTCAATGCCCTTAACATGCAGCTCAAAGGGAGACACAGACAGAGTAAAGGGCAACAGTATCTGCCTTTTTGGATCGATTAAAGACGGGTGGTGGTGTGTGGTACTTAGTGAACAGTAGATGGTCAGTGATCCTGGTCATTGGGGTCTCAGCTGAAGTCATCACTTATGTCTCACTCATGATGTCATCACTGCCTGCCTGGAGCCTTAACTATTTGCTTATATGTACAGTTTAATATTTTGCTTGCAGGATTATGACTAATCTACTTTAACTGATTTTAATTATATTGCATACTAATTGTTTACATTTAAATGGTTATCATTAGGAAAACTAATATTATCTTGCTCTTTTTTTACTAATTTTCAGTGCCACTACTTAACGGGTTGGACTCTTGTAACCTTTATCTTTTAATTTGACTGCAACTTGTTTGTAAGATCCAATAAAAGGAGTTTTGAATTCTAAACTTTATGAATTATATAGTTCTATGGTGACGTATATAATTGTAACACCAATAATTATATAGTTTAGTTGCACCGTAATTTTGGTATAGTGTTAGGCTGCTTCTAAATCATGGTAACAAGTCAGCCTTATGCTGCTGGTGTATCCAACTTTATCTATTGCTGTATCTGGGCCTCACACACATCATGTGCTGGGGGTAATAAAAGACTTGCTAATACTCACATATAAAACAAACAGAAGCCCATTGTGTTCAATATACTGGTGTTGAAAAGCATGACCACAGGGCTTTTGCATGCTTCCTCTGTCTGATCCCTCTTTCTTAAAACAATTTTACTTTCTGCTCAGTTGGTTTAAGTAAGCAACCAGGATCTGAACAAAAAATGCTTAAGACAGGAAGAGAGAGGGCAAGGGTTTTTACCATACATACCACAGGCAAAGTAGTGTTGACAGAAGAACAGCTCTGGACATGTGCAGATGTGCAACTAATGGCTATGTGTTTGTTAGATAGACAGGCAGAAATGGAGGTGTGTGGGGGGGTTCCTGGCATGTCACAACGGCAAAGCCACGCCCACCAAAGCCCTTGCATCCATAGGCCAGAGAAAGACAGAAGATGTGAGGATAGATGAGTTGTTGAGAGAGGGAAAAGGAGGTAGGAAGGGTTGGAAGGAAGGACGTGACAGCGTAATCTGTGGAAAGATGACAAGAAAAAGTAAAAAAAAAAAAAAAAACTAGAGAATTTTACCAGGTGTACAGCTTGGTCAGTGACTGTCTTGTGATTGCTCAATACGCACACTCGCCATTATTGCTTTCTATGATGTAGTTAAATCAGTTCCACACTCCTCTCTGGATACGCCCTGGTTCGTCCTCAACACTTAACTTCAAACTCCAAGTACGTTTCCTTTTCCATACCAGCACGGCTCACTGCAAATGTCAGTGAACCTACTCCATATTTTGTTTCTTTTTTTCCCAATAAAAACATGTGGAAGCTATCCATTGTGTCCTCAAGACAGGGTTAAAGAGCAGAAGAGTAGAATGGAAAACAAACTAGCTGAAGCAAAAGTGCAAAAAAGCAAATGGACTAACCTTCAAAGTCTGATATGATCCCTTCCAAGTGAGCGTTGACAGAGGAATCAGACATTTTGAAAGGCGTTTTTGAGAATATGAGTGTTTATAATGCTAGAGAGAGAGAGAGAGAGGGAGCAGCGGGAGTTCCCTTTCCCAAGCAAGGAAAAGTTTGCTGTCCCCGCTTTCAAACAAATCCCAAATTAGGAGTCCAGTGGAGATGGAGGGGGTAGGAGAGAAGGGGATAAGGAGAAAAAACTAGAGTTGCTAGACGCTCAGTGATCCGAGGCTCCCTTTTCTCCAATCTCTAGATCTCCAGTCTTCTCTTTAAGCGTATTTTTCTAGCCCTATCCTCCTCCTTCTACACTTCCAGAGCTGGGAATGAGAATGCGTTGACAACCCCTCCACCCCCTCCCTTTACCCTTGCTCGCCCGCTTTATCTCTCATTCTCTCTTCCCTCCCCCCTTTCCTCTTCCACATGTTCTTTTTCTGTCATTTTTTTTCTACTTCTTCTGCTGCGAGGGGTTTCCAGGCTGGCGATCAAACACACTTCCTTTAAGGCTTAAATCACATGACTTTCACAAATGTGAAGACTAGGTATTGGTACCTTCAAAGACTACAGAGATTATGAAATATGATTTTATTCTTTAATGTTTTATCCATTAACTCAAATATGAATATATGTGTGTATTTGAAAGTTGTTGTAGGATATGACGATCCTGTTAAACCAACTGAATAACAACAAGAAAGTCACTGTCCAGGCAAGCATGGATACACCTAAACTATCAGATACTGACATGCACTTTTGAGGGGAGAATAGCATTTGACCCTTGTTGAGAAAATATAAATCTTCGAAAAAAAAAAAAAAGCCCATATACAAGTCATATAATAGTTCATGTACTATGTGGGCACATAGTACAGCCAAAGGTTTAAACATAACTTTGAGAAGAAGGAAAAACAGGAGATTTTAACATGCACTAATATGGTGATGCTAGTGGAGCGTCAAACCTACTTTAGTGGCACACTGGGGACAAATGTCAATAAATAAGTTGGCTAATGACTTAATGAGCATGTGAATGAGCCTCTGTGTCTTGGGGTAAGGGGGCTGGGGGTTGCATGGGTGTTGGTCACACTTGTGAGAAAGTAAGAAGCATGTGTGTGGCAATACACAGTAAAACTGTACCGTCCTATCTTCTGAACATAATACATTTAGTCAGTTACTTTTCCCACATCGCTGTTAACACTTACTACTCTTCCTTTACCAACTACTATAAGTAATTCAGTCTATTCACACAATATGTCACAATAGCTTCTTTGCAACACAGGAAAGACAACAACTACTACTACTAGACAACTACAACTACTGACAACCCAGCTATAAGCAGCTTCTACTATAAGTTGTAGTTATACTAATGCTGCTGCTGCTTTTAGACTAGTACTATGTATATTCTCAAATCATAAATTACTTTCTAACATGCACCCCGTATTATGTACAGGGCATTTTACTGTACTGCCATACAATTAATAGTCCTTATATTAAAACTATAATGAACTAAAACAATGATTGGTTACATGCGCAGAATATTGAAAACAAAAACATTAAAATATAAGTTATGCAGCAGTAATGTTTAATATTACTGGTGGTCAGTGCTAACTGTTGCCCAGCAGGGGTCAGTGGAGGTCTTGCACTTCAAGCCTGTTGCCATAAACACTTTGTCAGCATGGATACAGTAATAAGAGCTGAGAATAGATCAGATTTAGACATGGGGGGAATCCTGCTGGGGACACACCCTCGACCCACATGCGACATCCTGCCCCAGTGCAAGCGTGCCACATTCCTGCACTCTTTGGCATGGGTATGCGCCACTTAAATACAGAATCCAAACTGGAGATGGATGCAGAAATAGAGAGATGAAAGTAGCATGCAACACATCGAAGAGCTATCTTTTTTTACTACACTGTCCTAACAAGTCTGAAAAAGTATTAAAGTTGAGTGAACCCAAAAACAATTCTCGCAAGTACACTGGTTTGTGAGCTTTTGTTATTGAAGAAGAAATATAAATAATGAATTTTATATTTTTGACTGTAATCAGTTAACTTAATCAGGCGATGCTACAACACATCTATCAGCAGACATCCTTCTCATAAATGTATCATAATATTTAGTACATTCGGGTCTGTTTGTTAATTAGTTGTTTGCCCAGTGGAAAGTGAGTAATGGGGGAATGGACAAAGAAAGATTTTCCATAGGGACAAATGCCAGGCTGCTGTTGCTGTTAATATGACCATGTGAATGTCAGCACTTAATATCACACTCTGGCATGATGGTGTGTTTCTGACATTTACTTATTAAAGGCCTGCAGATATTAAATAGATTTCTGCAACATATTAACATATTAAATCTTGCCCCATTCATTGCGTCTAATATCTAAAAAAATCTTTTTAAAATTGATGAAACATTAGTTTTTTTAAAATCCCACAATTACAAGATTTGCTCAAATATATTTTACACATTACAGACAAACAAAGATGGTATAAAAGGAGCAGAATTAACTGATTTTAAAAACTGTGATGAGAAAAGTAGATTAGGAAGTAGAAGTATGGTTAAGATAGTGAGGTATTGTCGTGATTGACTCTATGAGTGAGATCATTTGGTGTGTGTTAGTTTGAAATATCAACAGCATCTGCGACAGAGGAAGCCCCAACTTCCTGCTG
>KN491168.1:0-18416 GCA_000787155.1 Scartelaos histophorus | reverse complement strand
TTTTAAAAACAACAAAGGCTTTGTTGCCAGCTCACCCCTGACTCAGTCTGTGTGGACCCAACAGGCTAACTGTGAGAAAAAAGTGAGTGTTAGGGCATATATGAAAGGACTTTATTCATGTTTGTATATACTTTGGATATGACCAATTAATTAGCACTGCCTCGTTTACATGGCAACAATCATAATAAGCAGGGCACCTGGCATAGCTATATTAGGATAAGGATGGACCTACTGGAAACATGTACTTGATGATCTGTGTTGCTAACACCACATGGCAGATCCAATCTAAACATTATAGAATATGGAGTATATAGATCAGTGGGTTTGCATTACACTGGGAGCAACAGTGTGAATTACCAACTGAAGCAGTGAAGGCATTGCCGGATTTGTAGTCATCAAAGGCATTGCAAGGAGCAATGCCTTTGATAGTTATTATTTGACAAACCCTGACTGACTGAAAACATTTGATTTTAGTATTTAGTACATTTAAGTAGCCAACATACTAAATGCATTTTGTATTTTTAAATCTACATATACCACTATAACTATTTTTTTAATTACAATACCACACAATCTCATACACCAAACACCAAGCTTTTTTGGGGGGGCAATAATCATAAAACAGCAGCAATGACTCATCCTAGTTCAGAATTGTTATTTGGCAACACAATAATTTTCCTTGCAGCGTTGGCCTAAATATCTTTATGTCTTAAATGTGTGTGCATGTAGCAGACAATTAGAAGAGCAGAGATGACACAGGCGCACAAACATGCACGCCCCCCTTGCCGGGCCCCACAGCCACACATGGTGCAGTAGATTCATCCAAAGTATATGCACAGCTGTAGTCACGGCAGCTGGCCTTAACCAAATGTTAAACAGCAACAGTTTTAATCAAATACAGCACCTGTTAAAAACTACAGCCAAGTCTTACCCACAGTGAGGGACGCTCATGCACTGTAAAAGTTGTAAACGTACTGACTTTCTGCCTGGTAACTACACAAAGCAGCTGTCGTCCATCAAAAACACTTCCTATAGGTCTATGTCACCTTTACAACTATTTAGCAAGACACTTTGTAATGTTTAGACAGTCAACAAGCTAGCAGTGAAACCTGCTTCATGGCACAGTACATACACAGATCCATGTAGTCATGGAGACCAGCAACTTTATGCATAATGGTCCAATTCAAAACTGTATTGTTCAACTTTGTTTAACACAAGCAGTGAGAAAAAATGGCTTTCTGGCCTCTGTTCACTCCCTTTCTTGACTCAAAAGTAGTTTTATCTTTCTCAAATTGATGTCTCCATCTAGTGGAAAAAACATAATACTACAAACATTGACGGCTATTTAAACATTTTGATTTTCTTTTATTTTAATAGAGTTACGCATTACTATTGTGTTAATGTTATTTGGTCTAAAATGTTCAGAAAAGTCAGGACAAGTCGTTTGCTGGGTGATGCACTCATTCATCACCAGCATCATCAGCTGAGCTCACTGTGACTGGAATAAATATGACTCTGTGGCTAATCCAACAAAGACTTTCCACACAACCATGACTGCAGGAAACTGCTGCGGACAGAGAGCTTGAGAAATGAGCAACAGAATATGGAGACACATATCACAAGTTTCATAAATGTGTTTAGTGACAATCGCAAGTCTGTTCAAGTGACTCATTTTAAGTACAAGTTCAGAAAATGTGAACAGAGAATGTTTTTAATGAATTTGTTAATAAGAGATAACATACTTTAAAAAAGGCAACATGTGCAAATTGACTTTCAATCCAAGCTTTCCAATCATGTTTTGAAGTCAAAGTTGAGATTGACATAAAACTGTATATTCTTGGGTTTAATTTTTTGTTATATTTAACATTTGACTTTGATTTGATCTGACTTGACTCCATTCTTAAGATATAATATTTAGTTTTAAATTGTTAATAGCTATGGCAACAGCCATAATTTTCCATCAGTGTGAAACTTATGAATAAATAGATGCTATGAGTTTGTGTCCACAAACCCTGGTCCATCTGATTACTTTAAGAGGTGTATGTGTGTGAGATGAGAGTTAAATTCAATTAAGCAAGTGGCCTTGGTTGAGATGTAACCTGTCTACTATATCTTCTTGATATATTGAAGTCAGTGTAGAGTCACTTGTCCTGTTTTGAGAAGACAACAAGCACTGCTCATTAGCTGGTTTTGTTAGTTTGTTCGTTATCTCAACAAATGCACTTTTCGTAGATTCGATGCACTAGAAAAGAATGTCTTGCTAACTTTATTCGTCCCACTAGGAAGCACCTGGATTTTAAGGCCTTGTAAAATGGGCGGGGCTTAAGCCTTTATTGCCTGCACGCACTTGACACTGACCTCACCTACACTTCCAGATCTCCAGACAACGTGCTACAATGCATGTTATGTTACACACAAGCATGCTACTGATATGATGACTCTGCTAATGACAGTATACGATTACAACTCATTGTGTGTCACTGTCACTAGTCAGAAAAACATATTGACTTTCCTTCCATTAGTGAAAAAGATACAACTTGAACTTAGAATAATTTTTCCTATTCACAGAATTACAGATAGTAACTTGTATACACCCAGGATAAACAGCTTTTGAATGCATTTGTTTTTTGTTGTCAACATGTATACAAGACAAAACAAGTTAAAACAGTCAGACTACAATCCTGGAAACCCATAAAATTCTGTTGGATACAGCAAAACAGGTCTTGTGGGTTGCTCCACTGCACCCCGCGCTTCTCCCAAAACCCCAAAAGAAAACATGTAGTCAGCAAACAGGATAGAATGAGGGAGTGGAAAATACCATTCAATAGAGAAAGAGAAGGCAGACAGACTAATGCTAAACTATATAAGACCCCATTGGAGTAGCCTGTAAAGATGTGTGTTAGCTTACCTGAGAATCTGTCCCCCTCCATAACCGGATCACACCCTCCACAACCACATGCACTATCTGCTCTAACGTCCACTCTCTCTCCCTCTTTCTCTCTCCCTCTCTATCTCTCCCTGCCTTTTTTTGGACTTCCCTTTCTTTCTCTCCCTCCACACTCCTGCGTTTGTCCCTCCCTTCCTCTCCAAGTTTTGATTCCTTCGCTCTGTCTCGCAAACGAATTCAAGAATTACGACATCCCTTCTTGCCATGTGCTGATCATATGTTGTATTTGTGGCTCTTTTGGTTCTTTTCCTTGTTCCTGGAAGGGAAATACTGAAGACTGAAGAGGCATTGTGTTGTCAAAATAGAAAGCCGTTAGTTCAGACATGTGACACACAGCCGGGACACTGCGGACCTAAAATAACCTGCTGGATGTGTGCAGATCTCACTTCTGTTTGTTTTTTAGTGTAATCAATCTAGGTCAAAATTCTTGTTCATTGGATCTGCCCTTATAAATTAGACTGATTTAGATTAGAATAATATAAAAGTGATGGAAGCAGAAAAAGTAAGAATTCAATTTTAGATAATAATTGAATGCAAGATAATTTTACGATGTTAATTTGAGTGGCTAAAAATCAGCACTCATTAATTAATTGATACTAAAAGCAAGAACCAGACTCTTTTGAGCAGTTATCAATACTTAAAGATAATCACAGAAAAAGGACAAATTCTTAGCTTTCCTAGATTTGAATAGCCCTGATTTATTTATTATTTTCTTTATGTGAAGTATAAGACTAAATGTTAATTTAAAAAAGTAATATTTTATGTTGAATCACATTCTATTGCATTATTTTTCATTGTCAATGTGGTATCAATGTCACACTCGAGTTTCTTATTAACAAACTTGTGAAATTTGAGTATCCTGACCACACTAAGTAATCCTAGTAGAAATACATACAGGTATACCATGTTTTTGTATCTTCACTGAGAAGGAAGTTAATGTTCAAGAAAATATTAGAAACTTTACAAATTGTAGGAAACTCGTTTAACCTTTTGACATTTTTGTGCAGCGGGTCAAGGGTTAAAGGGTAAGTGTCTAAACCCTCGATAGAGACGTCAGACCTGCTTGAACTCGGTCGGCCTCTTGTGCAACACTTGTGCTCTCACTGAATATAGTGAAGTGTGTTCAGTCTATGTATGTCACTAGTTCTCTTATACATCAGTGCAGTCTGGCAACCTGACACACTTGGCATGTTTGCAGCAGTGGCTAATAGTTTTCATGGTTAGCAAGTGAACTATTTAGCCTTGTTCTTTGACCGTAACTGGGATTTGAGGTGAAGTAAAACAATGAAAATAATGATTAACATAGACACAGTAAAATCACAAACAAGTCATTGCTGATCTTTGTCAAACCTTTAAAATGGTCCAAAGACTGTTCTACCTAAAGAAGTATATTAATATTTTGTTAATTTCCCCGTTTCATCATATTCAAACTACAACCAACGAACAAACCAATAAATAAAATAAAAAAAAAATCTGTAAGCATAGCTTAAACTAGCTTACATATACTCTTCTTTCAACATTTTTTTAGATCTGTGTTTTTTAAGTTTGTTTTACATAGAGATGTTGTTCATTCAATTTAAGTGGATCTGCTGACTGCCAGAGGGGAATTATGACAGCTCTCAGTAACAATGAGAACAGTGTTGGACAGACCTGGGCCTGTGCATGACTGAGTGCTGAGATGTTACGGTAATGCATCCTCCCTGACTGCACTCTTGGACTGTAAATCTACTCTATTTGCAGATGTTTTGGAAGAGAGCACCTTATACACCCATGCCCTTGTGGTTACTGCTACATCACCATACTGACAAGACCAGCCTCATTCTCTGCCCTGGGCACTTCACATCAACATCACCCCCTGCACTGCCACTATGCACGTGTTTGTATAGGTGAGTGCTATGATCACACCTATAGTCTCTGCACATATGACATAACAGCATCCTGTAAAGTCATGGAGTGTTTAGTAAGCAAAGGAAGACATAACACCCCTGAAGATGTTATGTATCTTTATGTAGGTACAATGTCAGAAAGCCCAATAGAAACATTTAAAGAACATACTTAAAATATTATCTTTTGAGTCTTATCTTCTTTTTACCTCACATTTTTACCTCACATTTTAATTTACTGTAAACCAACTTATTTACATGAGTTGGGCATAAGGCGGCACGGTGGCTGAGTGGCAACACTCGTGCTCCACAGCAAGAAGGTTACTCTGGTTTCTCCCATCAACCAAAAACATGCAACATCCCTGTGCCCCTGCCCCCTGATCCCTCATCCCTGTGACTCGTGGGACTACGGATGGAAATTAGCTGTGTGACTACAATCCGGCATGTTTACATTCGTGCTTGTCATGTATGTTCATTAACATGCACTGTCCCAATCAAATAAACACATAAATAAACATTTTGCAAAGGGACTTTACTTGCAAAAACCTTAAGTAGGGCCATCGTGCACCCACTGTGTCATTCAAACAACTTTATAATAAATGTTCTAGAAACTTTAACAGTTTATCTACATATCAATACCTACTTACAATATACTGTCTGATTGTTCCTCTGTCAGGTTCATGAGTGGATTGGAAGAAAAAACGTATTGGCAGAAATAGAGGAATGTTCCAACACGCAACTTTTTCCATTAAGAGTTTAATAATTGTAATTCAACGTAAATATGCACAAATTCTGCATATTTAGGCCAAGCTCTTCTTTCAAACAAAAAAACACTGTTCCACCATGTGGTATGTCATGTGGTAATACAGGAAGTGCACTACACATCTTCACTAGAATCATTTGGATCATTTCAGCCTTTGGAATTACCAATATAAACAAAAGGTGAAATTGAAAAGTGCCTCTACATTACATCACAAGGTGGAACAGAGGATTTTGAGTTTTGGGTATGCAGACAGACTACTAATCCACCATTATTGACATGTGCGAGTGAAACAAAACACAACTCCTGATATGTTTTATTAGGTAACATACATACTGACATGGCTAAAAGCTAAAAGTGTCAATTATGTTTAATATATAACAATTAACCTAAATAAAAGGGCACTAGGTACATATTCAACATAAAATAGCTGATAATTTGCTGCTTGACTGTTTGGGTAAAGATATTTTTAAATGATTAGTATTTACATGTCAAATATCAAAATGTTATAGAATGATTGATGGTTTCCTTTGACTTTTGCAATACGAATTGTTAACACTTGTTTGTAATCCTATCCTGGCTGCTATTGCTACATCTTAGGACAGCCATAAAAGCAAGACTAAACTGAATATGAAATGTTGAGTGTTGTGTACTTACTTGGACTTGTGACGTTAGATGTGTCCCTTTCAGTTCTTCTCACTCGACCACTTGAGGACCGGACTGTAGGAAAAAAAATCTAATGAGTACATCTGGCACTATTACTACTGGCTCTAAGTTAGACAGACAATAGAAGAATTGTTGAAATGATAAGAATTTGCATCAATCAGTTTCTATGTTTATGCATTTAAACTATGTGGAGATGCAAATCCACAACAAGACAGTGCGGTCCGATTCCTGTGTAGATAGACACATGAAAACAAAACAAAAAGATGATGTGGTTGTTTTTGAATAATGATGTGGTGACAAAACCACAACAAACCCTCACTTCTTTTATTTGTTGCACTTCCTTTTTAGACTTGGGCCCATTTAGTTCTTTGTAACACTTCTTTTAAACTTTCTGATCCCATTTTGTTACAATTAAAAATACATTTGCTTTAGTAGTTTTTTGAGGAAATTGTAGCTGGAGTTATTCTAGTGATAATTTAAGAGGGAAGTAAGGTTAAAGGTGCACTATGTAACACTATGACACAAGTCACCTTCACTGTATGCGTGTTATTTTTTGCCTGGATTGGTGCCTGGTTTCAAGCAGATTCAGGTCTGTGGAGAGGTGCTCACAGTAAGAATGCTTTTAAGGTATTTTGGAGCAGTAAAAACACATCTCCATTTTGAAGTAGTCTGCTCTGAAGAATAAAACAACTGCCCATTATGCAATGCTACTTATTTCTATGAGTGATTCAAGTCTTCATGGAAAACTGACAAAGCAAACAGAAGCCAGTTGAGTCATCCAAGATCAGATGCCAAAAAACATGTCTGTGCTTATTCAGTCACCTCACTGCAAGGACAACATGACACACTTTTACTGTATGTAGTCGTGCAATGAAATGACTGCACTTCAACTGAATGAAGTAGTATAGGATGATAGTAGACGTGATAAGGAGACATCTTTAAACAAATTTACAAATATGATACAAACATAAGTAAAATACCAAAAATAAACTTATAGAATAGACTTAACAAGTTTATTAAAATGTATTATGTTTTTTATTTTTTAGTAAATGTGTTACTATATATTGAAAACGAGTAATTATAATAACAAAGTTTGTTGTAGCATTATAACTAAAGCTTGAGGAAAAAATCAAAAGTAGAGGCAGTAATCAGTCAAGTCAGTTGCAAAGATTCACACAATTAGTAGGATTATTAGTAGTAGTAATATTGCACTAAAAACCTTGTATTTACACTAGTATACTTGTATACTTTAATTGTACAAATTGTTGCTACTGATTGAGGTGAAGATTTTTCATAGTTGTTTTAACCTGCAGTGACAGTATCGGAGTGGCACTTACAAACCACACACTGTGTCAGAGGTAGCTTTCCTCGCCTGCTCGGTCTTGTTTGGTCCCAAAACACACCTATCACTGCTTCAACAGGTTTTGAAAGACTTCTCCCAGCTCTGTGATCCCATTTCCCTCCGAGCGCTCTTTGTAATCCTCGGGTCATATTTGCCTTATGACAGTCTTGTGTACCAGCCTAGGTCACAGCACCATGATAGAAAAGAATGGACATAGTGTCTCTGCAACTGGAAAAACATGATGACCGGAGGAAATGCATGGTTGCCAGTGTATGAGCTATAGGCCTTGACTGATTGAACCCATTTGTAACTTTCCTAGGTTTTCCTCTGTTTATATAGATGTGTTTATTACATGATGTGGAAGAATAAGACACTTGTGTGGGCTTGACAAAAGCATGACCTAGCAACCATATTGTTGTATCTTAATTGCGAGTTTTATACACAAGAATGAGTCACTATTTTTTCATAGTTGTCATATGTGAGGAAAAAACTCTTAATGCAATAGATTATGCAATTGGTTATTTTTACCACTAGATGGAGATGGTGAGCCTCATATCCTGGCAACTATGGGCTTTAGGCAGAGAATGCCCTAAACTACATGCAGATGATAGATTAAGAACAGAACTGAGAGCTACCTATGCCAATATGACTGACTGATATTAACATTTATATTGTTATGAATAATAATCCCACATTGAGTAGTTTATATTTTCAATGCAGGTGTTATCACTGGCATGAATAGGGCCAAAAATTCCTACAAAGAAAGCCCCTGAATAGTCTGTGTAGGTCAAGTGCAATGCTATGCCTGGACCAACATGTCAACTCATTAGTTATTGGTCTCAGATGAGTGGGAAGGGTAAACAAGGGGAGAGGGCTAGAGCACTTTAGCACACTTAACACAAGAGTATGCACACAGGCAGTGATTTGGAAAGCATACGTGATGATGCATGTGCGTGGTGCCAGTTTCAAAACACTATTACCTGACAACTGTGTTTGCAAAAGGTGGAAAAGGGCCAGGATGTTTGGTGTTCCTCTGTGTTTCCTTCATTTCCTCACACCCCACATGACTTATGATTTTTAAACATGGTGCTTTATAGACTGATATGGTAGTGTGTTTGTGTGCGTGCGTGCGTGCGCGCGCGTGCGTGCGTGTGTGTGCTACATGCCCTTTTCTCCATGGAGATATTACTGTTTTGCCTTGATTGTTCCACAGTATAGACATAAACTTGATAATCACATTGGAAGAATCTAAGTTATTTTGTGCTATAAAACCCCTCTATTGAACAAATGCATGGAGACAAGAAAGTAGTTGTGCACCTTTAAAAGCAACACACTAAAACATTTCTGGACACCTTAAGGTGAACCAACTGTCAGTGTACAGACATACAATGGAGGTGTCATTGCAGGGACTAATCTGCACCTAAAATATGTGACTTCATCATTTTTTCAGGCATAATGTATTACTTAAAGATACTTTATAAAGATACTTTGTATTTTTATAAAGCAAGGTACAGTTTATCTTTGAGTTCACACTTAATATGTAATTGCATAATGAAGATAAAAGAGATAAAAGATAAGATTAACCAAATCCTTTTATAGTTATGGAATGTAACTTGATCTTAGCATGAGGTCTTATATTTCTGATAAATCTCAAAATCATACTAAAGCTCACATTTTGTCCTATTAGTGTGATTTTGAATGATGAGTATCTAGTTTTGATATTAGTTATAGAATCGATAAGTATCTGATTTCCAATACTTTTGACAACCCTGGAAGCCCAGTACAAAATACAGTCATCTGGAAATCATCAAACAACTTCTACTAAGTAAAATGGTTTATATATTCTTTATCCACATTGGAATATAAAACGTCAGATGGGATTAGTGTGTAAACATCACCTTGATTGTCTTCCTGGAGTCCCCCATCTGTTCCTGTGTGTTTATGGCCCTCATTACATATGTTAAGGCTATCCTGCATTTCACAACTCTGCCCATGAAAGAGCTGTGGACGGATGGATGGGTGGAGAGAAAGAGGATGAGTGAGAGAAAAAAACTTGAGTCATTTTTCAAGCTTGTTTTTACAACCTAGATAAGGCTTTTGACTTGCATGCACTCTTAATGGACACAAACTAAGTTGTGCAAATCGTATAGACTGCTGTGACCCTGAACTTCACTCCTCCTTCAGGAATAACAGTGTCTGAGCCAAAGGAACCAGAAGGCGACTGCATTTCCTACCTTTTCCTATCACAAATCACTGATAATGGAGTTAACCAGACAAACTACTCTTCACACCCTCACAAAGGCAAAAAGGTAGCCTATTAATACAATAACTGCAGTGGAGTGGCACGGTCTATGGTTTAATATTAAAGCATGTATATTTATTTATCAAAAACAGATAATACTGTGAATGTTGTTTTGAAGATATGCAGAATAAAAAAAAAATAATAAAAAAGTCTGCAACACAACATGTGCAGTATACTTCCAAATACGGGAAGTGATAAGTGATATTTCTGCATTTTTGTGGCCAATGCAAACTTCTAAAAGTGAATACATTAGTATACAAGTACTATATTTTACTTACTACTTCTTCTGCTACTACTTCTGCAACACTACTACTCTACTACAACTCTAGTAGTAGCTCAGAATAATAATGTGATACTCTACCACTACTGTTGCCACACAGTTTATAAGCTTAATTTGAGATCATGTAGCATGACAGGACTTGATGCTGCTGAGCAAATAGATTATAATGTTACTCCAAATTACACGTTTGTTTGGATGAAATCATTTCTAAGGCTATTAAATGTCACTTATAAAAACAAAAATGACTCTAAATAGATTAGGCCCTTATTTATGAGTCAGCTAATGAACTTTTATAATAAGTATGCTCTAAGATTTTATAGATCCAGTACGTCTCCATAATAAATTATTTGGAGGTGTTTCCCAGAATACACCTGACATTATATCAGTCTTTTGGAGTGTGTTATCTCCTCTCCAATAGGATTTCTAAATACATGACTAGCTAACACTTGAAATAATTACTACTTGCAGCAGAAGGCTTCTCTCATGTCAGGACAAAGACACAATTGCTGCAGACAGAGAAGTTAGTAAAATCTCATAAAGTGACAAAAACCTATGAATTTTTTTAATCAAATATATGATTAAAAAGTAAAGATGATGTTACTAACCAGTTATCACTTTGATAAATGGACTCACAAGCACTGCTCCATAGGCTATTTACAGCCATTTAAGATTTTTAACTGAATAATATTTCAAAGTTGGGGGCCCTGTCATTAGTTTTACAAAGGTTTACACAGTGGTTTCTGAGTGCAATGCTTTTAAGGAGATATATTGAAGCTGAGAAACAGTGATTAGACACTTGATAAACTGTACTGAATAGCAGAAGTATAGTGGCTTTCCTTCATCTTCATCTTGCATCCTTCTTAAAAAGTCTCATAAGATGAATATCTGATAAGTAACCAGGGACAGTAAATTATCTAGTGGACACTATGCTGTTTACACTATAAACCAATTCCTGTTTTGTTGTTCGCCTCATGCCAATGCCATTAACATTCAGAGCAGCCATTTTATTGTTTTTTTAATGAAATAGACCTTGGCTCAGCAGAAGAGTAAGGGTGGAAAATTAGCTTCAGCTGCAGTCCTGCCTATTTACATGTACATGTTTATTTATTTATTTTTTACATTATCTTGTTTTTAATATACATAGTCCCTTTAATAAATACATACAGATATGCATATTGCTCTGAACAGGATATGCATTTGGGTGAATTTCTAGCTAATGTGTAAAAATGCAACATTTTTATATATTTAAATGTTTTTAGTCAGTTGTTAAATGCAGTTGTAGATATATTCATTATAGTTCTGCATTGTTTACTACTGAAATGATTTTAAGCCAAGGTTCATTCCAGCAACAAACAGGACATGGATTCCATGGGGATGTTTTTGTACATTTTAAAATTGGTTGTGTCCTGAAACATTATTTTTCTTCTAATATAATTTTTATGCCATGTTTATCCCTCTACTTGCTTGGGAAGTGAGATGACTGACCAGCCATACCAAATCTTTTTGAAGGTTTATTTTTCCTGTTTGTATTAGTGTGTGCCTGTGCATGTACGCGCTCTCACTAATATCCGTGTTTCACATCAGAACCTCTCACAGCCTGACATTATCTTTTTACAGGCTCTCCTTTGGCCCGGGGCTCACGTTGGAGAACACACTTGTACTGTTTGACAAATGCAATAGTAGCTCTAAGACAGTGCACTCAGCTAGCATCCCTGCACTGCATACTTGGCTGCAGCTAAATACATGGAGTGGACACTTTAGAGCAGGCTCCACGCTGCAGGTCTTGTACACTTAAGGGGATTTCCACAGAGATAGGACAGCAAGCGAGTGATGCCATGTCAACAGAAACATTCTATTGTTCTTCATGTTGTGGCCATGTTACAGAGAGATATGAGGGGAAAAGTATCACAGACAGCCACAGCTTTAGGATTTATAACCTGTCAGTAGAAGTAAGCATCTCGAGTTACACAGTTACTCTATGTGTTTTAGTGCAGGAGTTTTTCAGTAATAGTTGAAAAATGGGCCCAAAATAGAACTTAAACAGTGAGAGAGGAAGCACAGTCACAGTCCTAAACAAATATGCAATTTTACTGTTAAGGCCTTATTAATCAGTCTGATATGTAAGAAGCCTGCATATTAAAAAGGCTTTAGGCTGGTGCATACCAAATGTGGTGCCTGTTAGTAAGTTAATACATGAAACTGAATCCATTTACACTAGTCTGCAAACAGGTAACTAAGTATTTGTAATAGGCAGCAGGATATTTCTTGGGTCTTGCAGTAGTAGAAATTAAATGCCATTTCTATGCACAGACAAACCAAACACCAGTCAATAGTGGTGAATCTCGAGCCTTCTTTAGTGAAGGTAAATGATGCATACAGCCTTCTGCTTTCCCATTCTCAAAATATCTTTAAGATCATACCCTGCTCAAGTACAGCACATGTGTGTCCATGTGTTCTAATAGCTTATTAGTCTATTATTCACAGACTTCTAAGAGGCCAAATTGCTGGTTAGGCCATGCGCGGTATGCTTTTCTGAGATGACAGGGCAAATATGTCTCAACGCAGTTTACAGCTCGACTTTTAAGTTACCATATAACAATAGCTTTAGGCATTGAATCAAAGCCTCACTGACTCTCCCATATAAACAGGCTAAAAGCTGTAAGTGCAAGGCATTTGTCATCCAGGTATACGTCTGGGGAATAGGTGTGTTTTGACATAAAGGTGCATACCAGGAGTGGAAAATAATGTTTCTATTGACTTTGAGTGTGTGTGTGTGTGTGTGTGCATGTGTGTGTGTGTGTGGCACTGAGCAGGCTGTTACTCATACAGGTTATTCATTGATCTGGGTGACTTAGAGGGAGTGGTGTACTAGGCTGGGATGGGCTCAGGTTCAGGACAGACAGAGTGAGTGAATGCAGACACTTACAGACCACCAGCAGCTCTGAGGAGTACAATAAACTCACATGTTTGTGGACAAAACATACACATGCTGACCTGCTATTCCCAAAGTCACCCCTCCAAATCTCTTCCCATGCAGAGTATTTGCAACACATTCATTTGAAAGTAATTGAATCAAAGCAACTGCACATGTAAAGTGACAGAGATCTCTTGTAACGCATCATGCTTTCAGAATGTATGTCTGTCAAATTAGTAGTGGGAAAGTTACTGTTTGCAAAGCTGTAACATGTTTTAAGTCTAAATCAAGGGTTATAAAAAGCAAAGTTTCTTGTAATAGAAGCATTTGTAGTAGGCAAATGATTATAGTGATAAAACCTGTTGCCGTTTCTTTGCCTTTATTTTTAAAGACTGAAAGAATGCAGCAAACTTGTAATTCTTACTTTTTCTTTTCTGACTTTTGGAATTTTTCCTCCCAAATTTCTGATGTGCATGCAGTATTTGGAGTATTTTTCCACTCCTTCTTGTTAACAGATGCTGAAGAACTGAGTTAAGTGAAGAAATGTGAAAATCTCTAAACATGGCATATTAGAGCATGATAAAGAATGTGACAGCTCGGCACATGTCGCACAGTACAGAGACACACAAACACATGCACACAAACTCATACACGCACACAGAGGGAGTTTGAGGAGGTGAGGCGGCATGACCCAACATGCACCTGGCTCAGATGGAAAGACGTCGGACGCTCCAGTGCACAAATCCTCTGGAAAGACAAACCAAAGAAAGAAGAGGCATTCCACGGGACAGGGGTGCTGTACACAGGATATAGGAGCTCCAGGAAGAGGGGAGGAAGACAGGGATGGTGCATGAGTAATGATCAGTCATAATGGTCTGCCAGGGGGGATAAGCAGTGGTGAAACACAGACATAGTGATAAAATGCAATGCACACCAGTGTCATGTGTACTCTCCTCCTTACGACTTAGCCTGGCTTTGTATTCACGTTTTTGGGGTGAAGCTCTATTAATGCTACACTATGTTACTTTTCTGGAGGGTACAACACCTCCTTGTCTCCATAGAGATGTTGGTACTTGGCCTTGAATGTTCCATTCAGCCTATCAACATGCATTTATACTGAGCAGGTCTACTCTCCACAGATATGACATGTGATTTAGGCCATATAGTGTCACCTACTCCATGGAAATAGAGAAGTTTAATGTAATACTGTGAATTATTCTAAGCAGAGAAATATCACCTTCATGAAGACAAGCAGATAGTGTACCCTTCAACAAAAAAGTTACATAATGCACTTAAGGTGCACTTTCATTATACTGAAGCTGAGCTCCAAAGTCAGTGTAGTCTCAGCTTGTTAATATTAAGGACTAAATGAGAGCTGAGAACTCCATGTCTGCTTTGTCACTGTTACTTATATTACACACTCAGTGATCGTGACAGATTGACTCAATTGAACCAATTAGCTTGTAGGGGTGACCGAGATGAGAAAATCAAGTAATCCTCCCCAGTTGCAGAAGGGAGTGACTGACATGTGTTAAAAGGTGAACGCACTCTGATTGGTAAATCATTCACTATTCTCATACACCGTCAATATTGGCGTTGCTGGATCCTCAGTCCTGTTCCGGCGCTGTGCGCAGTAGGAGCTAATGGCTGTCCGTTTATTCACATCACAAGCAATGAAACAGGTCATCAAACCATAACCACATACTCTGAGTTTGGTCGAAAACCCAAAATGTGTATAGGCTAGATTTGATTCAAAGGAAAAAGTTAGTCGCGCGTTGGCACGGGTAGGCACTCACCTGGATACGACTTCTTCATGATTCCTGATGTTGCTTATGTCCTATTGATATCTTAAATATTTCCACCTCTCAAGTTTGCATCCCCAAATAGCAGCTTCCTTCAGATGGTTTTCTGTGATTCACTTGAGTGATCCACTGCCCTGGTACAGCTCACTGGCTCTGCGCGCTCCCGCTGTGAGCCACTTTTTGGAAGCGCGTCTCCTGACAATGGATACAGTCACACCTGCCTCCTGACGCACGCCTAGTCCAGCAGCGGGAGTGGTTTACTGTAGGTTTCCACACGTGAACTTGAGAGCCATAAAGCCAGTGGGACTTACCTTCAGGGGATGTTGGTTGCAGGTCCGAGCTGATTTAGAACTAAAGTAAACAAGAACATTTACTCATTTGTTAAATGCGCTCAGAATGACTATAACGTACTTTACATGCATAATAACTTATGTTAACCATATTCACAAGAGAGGCATATTCCTATTTTTACGCGGCCTACAGTTGATCACATTTAATAAAGCATTCATAGGAGGTAGGCTGAAACAAGTGAGGGATTAGTCAATTACAATCAAGGCCACTTAGGTACTAAAAAGGCAAGTGCCCCAGGGCGTAGCTCAAACTTTTGCCCGCTAGGTGGCAATATAGAGCTCCTGGTTGCAGGACTAAGAGGTTAGAAAATGTGTTTTTCTCTTCCAAAATGTGAAAGTTGCTTATTTACTATCTCTTGAAATAGTTAACAGTGTTGGCTTTGATAGTGCACTTGATGTGTTTCATAAACTGGCTGATCTGGGCTCAGATGTTGTATGTCCAGATCACCCAGAATGCCCATACCCTTTGACCCTTTAAATTCCCTTGTGGCCCTGCTTCTTGTTCACACATTGAAGGGCCTATATTACTCTATTTTCCGGTCTGTCACAGTGTTGTTTCCTCATCACAAAAATACCTGGAGTTGTCTTTTTTTCATCCACACATGTTTGACACCCAAACCCTGCACATTTCTGAGAGTTTTCTCAGACAGAAACTTTCTGTTCCACCATGTGATGTCATACAGGGACTGTGTTTTAAAACTCCATGCACCTTCACTAGAATCATTTCGATGATTTCAGCCCTGGAATTCTCATTCTCTACTGAACTAAAAGTAAAAAGTGCTAACTTGAAAACTACCTCTTCATAACATTACAGGGTGGAACTGAGTGTTTTTATGTGACAAACACGTAGGTATGATTTTATGAGATTCTAACGTCCCTTATAGCTGACAAGAGTCAATTTTGCATAACATAGGACCTTCAAACTTTCTGAGTAAAATTGAAAGTTTGAACACCGAGCAGCAACCCCCTGTGGATGTATAGGGCTTTGTTTTTGGCTAATAAGCAAAGTTTATAATCAATAATGACATTACCAGGCAAAGTATATGTACAAGAACTAGAGGGTGGATAATAATGCTAGTGGATTATAAGGACAGTAACCATGTGAAGAAATCAGAGCTGACTCCAATATTTCTGGATCTGAAAATCTGGAAATTTAAAAAAAAACAAAATTTTTAATTTGTATATTTATTCACACATAAAAAAAAATACTAGTCAAAAATATTGTTAGCTATATCACTAGGAACAAACTTGAAAATCCTGGCAAACTATAATATCCTGACACATATTCTGTTTTTTAAAAGCAGAGAGATGTGACACAGAAAAACAGGAAGTTGACTCACATCATGTTGTTTATAGACACTCTTTTTATATTGGCAGTGCTTTGCTTTATGAAGAAGCTAAATGAGAGAGACGTGCCAGTAAAGGCTTGTCTTGTATTGGTGATCTGGTGAAATGTACAAATACATAAACTTACCGATTAATTACACATGCTAAGACATTTGGATGCCTAAACACATGGCTATTGTGATGTATACTGGATGTTTTTAAGTTTTTAAGTTTTTAAGTTTTATTACACTTATTACACTACGCAGTTTCTAGGAGGTAACACAATACAGACCTAAAATCATCTTTGTTCAAATTAAAAATATATTAGGTCTGGGCAATATGACAAAAAATGAAGCACAATTTGTCCTTATGATGATTTTGAATACATTTTATTTTATCCCATTAAAACCAAACCAAATGATTTTCAAATTACCTCAGCATGAACAAGCTCATTTTTTTATAATTGTCATATAACACAAAAAAATCTTCCTTCCTAAAGTCTTCCTAACCACATGTTTTTTACTGGTTAATCACTAAAATGTGATTACCTCAGCATGAACAAACTCACTTTTTTATAATTGTCATTTGACACAAAAAATCTTACTTCCTAAAGTCTTCCTAACCACATGTTTTTACCTAACCACATGTTTTTTACCATTCTTTAAATAAACTTAAAAAAAACAACAACACTGATTTAATCCACTCAGCTTTACATGTAATTTTCTATGACAGTACCTTGCTGAGAATAATTTTATTTAAATAAATGTACACACTCACACTCACACTTCACACTCTAAGTTATACACAGTCTGCAGTGCACATGTTTAACTACTTTTGTTCTTTTTGGACTTGGTACCAGCTGAAGGCAACTTGTAGTCCTCCTTGTATCTGGTTTGCTTATGTGAACCACAATGCATCACATGGAAAAAAAAAAAAAAAAAAAAAAATCCCACTTTTTTTCCCCCACTACTGACGTATGCTACTACAGTTTACTTGTTTGGACTATTTTACACGGTTTAAGCAGCACTAAAGAGAGAGACACATGTTTTTGTGAACACCTTTTGGTTTGAGTCATAAGTTGCCTTTGATGCAACTTATCATTTACTGTTTCCTGTAACATGCTTTGACAAGTATAGTTTATACTGTAAGACTGCAGCCCCCTTCAACCCTTGTGACACTTCAAGATTAAGTAGTATAAGATAAAGTAAGTAAAGATCCTATATTACACTAAATTGACACCTGTGAGCTTTTAACGTCAGCTCCTCAAAAACATACATGGACTTGCATTTTGTTGTTGAGTAACTCTTTCTTATTAGACTGCCTACATCTCCGAAGCTCAAAGCTCAATTATTATTTAAATATGCAGGCTTAACAGCTTATGTCTATACTTCTAGGACCCCTGTAAACAAGTATATAGTGCACGAGTTGCCTTTGCACAGCTAGTAACAATAGGAAGCGTTGGGGTCTCTGCTTATTGTGTTTCTTGTAAGTGTGGTTTATGCTTTTTGCTTCTTTCCACATTTCTGCTGTCTGGACCTCATAGTGTGGCTTTCGAACCTTTGTTGAATGTAATCTATTGCAGTTCTGAGACTCCGAGTGTAGGTAGGTCTTCGAACCGCAGCGCTCAGTAGGCAACACTTTGTGACCACAAACACAAGTAAACACGATGCATGCAGCTGCTCTTCACATTTCATACTCTCTTTTAAACAAGCTCTTCTGACATGAACTGGAACTCATATTGTTCAGTCGTCCTGTGCCAGAGGCTATTCACAGTTTTTACAATGAGGGCTACATATGGAAACTTATTATATATAATAATAAGTTTAATTTGATATACACACACG
>KN491167.1:0-13322 GCA_000787155.1 Scartelaos histophorus | reverse complement strand
CGCTATGTGCCTCACTCTCCCAAGTAGACGTGCAATATTCGGGAGTTTGAGACCGGCTTGCGAAGCGAGGTTGATTCTATGGGCAAAGCAGCCGACGTGAGTTAGACCCATGATCCGCACGCACCATATTAGCGCCGTTGTCTGTCACGATGGCGAGAGCAGCAGAGTCTATGGTGCGAGTGGCCACAACGTGAATACCATGGACGCGACTTAGAGAAAAGTTTACCGGGGGAATAGGCTACTAAAAAATAATTGTATTTATATATATTTAATAATCGATTTTTGGACGCGCGAATCGATATTGAGAATTTAATATGCGAATCGATTCAGAATCGGAAAATCGATTTTTTCAACACAGCTCTACATATTTCGCTATTTTCTGATCTGTGTCATAATGTTGTTTCCTCGTCACCTGGAGTTGTGTTTCGCTTCATTCACACATGCACATATTTAACGCACAAACCCTGCATATTTAGAGCTCTTCTCAAACAGAAAACCACACTCCACACACTTTCACTAGAATCATTTGGATAATTTCAGCCCTGGATTTTCCTCTCTCCTGAACAAAAGGTAAAAAGAAGCTATTGATTTAAACTTGAAAACTGCCGCTTCATAACAAGATAACATTTTGAGTTTTTTAGATATACTTTGGACTAATAATGGAGGATTAAAATTTAAGAGTAAAATATTTCAGTTGTTTTTAACTCAAAAAGTGTTCTTTAGACATATTTGGACATTAAATAGGGGTGTGAGTTGGGGTTATTTGCCAGTTAATTCAACTTCCACTAGTGTTAATTTGGCGCATCCCACCCACCACTTCAAACACCCATGAGAGAACAGTTTGAACCAGTTTTGTACATAATTTAATTTGAAATTAACTAAAATAAACTGTAAAAATAAGCCCCCCCTGTGTGTTGTTTGGCTATCCCTACAAAGCATGATCCATTTACTCTCAAAACGTTAATATTACCCGTGATTTCTGGATTAAACAAGAACTTAATTAACATTTCGAAAACTGTAGAACAGAATGGACTCATATAAACCCTGAGAAAATGTTCAAATTGATTCTGTGAGAGTCAATTTTAAGATTATAACGTGGGTTAAAGCTCGCGCGAGTCCATTATGCCTAATACGTGATCTTTAAAGGTGAACAATGTCACTTTCTTTTGGCCTTTTACCGCTTGTTATGGAGACGTTATTGCTTTGCTTTGACTGTTCCGCGGCTTTAAGCTTAACTTTCATTTACTGAATTACAGAGGTGAAAAACATGCAGTCGCCTCTCCACAGATCTGACCTGCAGCTCGGCTTTGTCTCCATAAAACGTCATACTGTGAAGCATTCAGAAAGCAGCTGGCGAACCCTCTCCCAAAACATTTACACTTGGATCTCGAGTGAACAGAAAACAGTTCCGTGCGATTACATTTTGTCCGTTTGTCTATACTCTAAATGTCAAATGCTACGGTAAAATGTGATTGCGTAACGCCCATAAAAGGACGTAGATTGTGCTGTGAGACGGGCTCTCCTCCGCCATCTGTGCCGGTGACTAAAGCTGCGTCCACTCTTCACGCTGCACAAACACCGCACGCTGCAGTTGAGTAATCCGCTGCTAAAAAGACACGAGTCACAACATCGCCAGCTTATATCATCTGTTTGCAGCGTGTTTATGGAGACTGGAGTAGCAGCTATCGGCGTTTAGCGGCTACAACTGACCTACGAGTGGCAAACGATGAATTTCTGCAATATTTTATAAGAATTTGTGTAACTTTTCATTTGTTTGTCCCATGGAGATGTTATTGACAATTTCCACACAATCAAATAGCATCAAACTAATCTGTCTTACATTCAGTTACACAAATATCCTCACCTTCCTAAAAGAATCCCGAATTCCTAAGTTTTCGTTAGGCAAAAAAATGCTATAATTTTAATTTTGGGGGGAGTTTTTTGTGTTTGCAGAAAAAAAATTCTAAAAAAATCTGAAAAAATCTGAAAAAAATGACGATTATTTTAGGAAGGTGTCGATATATATGTACTAGACTTCACCTGCTTGTCTCTATGGTAACTATCTGCCTGTTACACAAAGGAGCTTTAAAGTTATCCAGCCCTAAAACAAAGCATGTTCTAACTCTATATATAGGTTTTCACTGTCAATCAATTGAGTAACTTTAGCCCTGCAATTCCCAATCCCCACTTCATGACATCACAGGGTGGAACAGAGCATTTTGAGCTTTGGAGGCAGATAGAATAATAATAAAAACGTGTGAATGAAGTCTCTTTCCCCAAGTCTGATTTTGAGGAGGTAAAACATTATAAAAAGCTCAAAAGAGTCAATTTTGTGTATTATGGGACCTATTTATTATTGCTATGTATATTTTTACTCTCTTTTATTATAATATATTGTGATGTGTGCGCAAAAATGTCCCTTGTGGATCAAGTTTATAAAAAGTCTAAAGAACAGATAGCAAAGAGATGATGTGCTTCATACTGCAGAAAGTTCCACAGTATGAGTTTTACTTTTGTAGCTTAAAAATAGCAATAAAAAGAGGCATTCTGAGCAGGAGTGGGCTCGCTTTTCCACAGATCTGACCTGTAACTTAGTCCGATTTGATCTCCATGAAGGTAGAAAGGTGTAATGCCATACTGTGAAACATTCCTTAGCAATAACATCCCCGTGGAGAAAAGCATCTGGCATGAAACAAATTATACAACGCGCCTTTTAATTTCCATACAAAGGCTGCGTTAAAATGGCTCATATCCTTTTATCCGTCCACTTTACCCTTCACTAAATAAGTTTTTGTTTTTGTTATGCAACACGGCGTTACATCACGTCAGATTTGTCATAACGCCGCTCGTATCGCCTTTATGTAACCCACAGAATCCACAAGGTTTTTTGGAGAATATAGGGACAACAAAGTGCTGACGGAGCCCCGGTCTAAAGTTGTCTTGCTTTAGGGCACTTCAGCAGCGTGAGTGGACCGCGAGGCTGAGCTATGAATCATATGGGCTATATTTGGGAGCAGGCGTTTATGTTTTACTCTTAAAGGACTGCAAATATAGAGTCAGGGCTTTAAAGACATAGAAAAGAACGAAATAATGAACTTATAATACTATGATTATTGTAATAAGCAGCGCTATAATGTGACTTTTTGGTCCGTCACCTGCTTTTTTCTATGGATATGTCATTGCGCTACCTGAAAAGTTACACAATATGACATTAAACAGCTCTACTTTACATTTTTTTGCAATTATATGTGGTTTTATAGCTCAAAAATATCTAAAAAAAAAATGGTAGTCTGACTGTGAGCAGGGTCGCCTCTCCACAGATCTGACCTGTAACTTGGTCTAGTTCAGTCTCCATGACGATAGAAAGGTTTAATACCACTGTGAAACATTCCAGACAAAGCAATAAGCACGAAGAAAAGCAATGCAGCCTTAAACATGATTAAAACAAATATTAAAATCCAAAATTAACTTTGATTCACATGCTAATGAATCATCTCCGTTATATAACTAACTATTATAAACCACCTTTTTCCCACTGACTAAAAGAAGAATGAATTATTTTTGGAGTACAGATGAATAGATCACACACAAACAAATATTCACTCCTAAAATATTGGGTTGAATTAAAACTTTAGACAAACTCATTATGTAATCTTTTCATGAGCAAAGTTTTAATAATTATGGGGGTAGTGAAATAAAAGTAGATTATTTTACAGCATATAACTTCATTTAAAGAGTATTTTACTGTTATGGGGGATTAACATATTTAAATTACCCTGTTACCTTTTATTGTTTTGTAAATGCTATATTTGCTAAACATTTATTAACATGGTTTATAAGTTTTGACACTCTGAGCCTCGTTTTGCTCTCTGCACTTAGTCACTCCCCCTTCAGAGCGCTATCAATGCGCATCCGGCTAATGAAATGACTCCACATCGCGTCAGGTTCGTCAAGATGTTGTGCACATTTGAGTATCATGTTTTAGTGTATTTATGGAGCGTTGTCGTGTGGGGGCATGGATGACGTCGGTTTGTGGGCCGAGCATTGGAGTTTTACAGCGAAACATAAGGAGGGTTTGAACAGAAGCCCGGAAGAGATCGCTAAAACGCTCAAACATGCATGGATGACATTTAAAACCATTATAACATGGCAGAAAGCTTTAAAAAAAAAAAAAGATCTTGCATAATACTTCCTTTTTAATAAACCAGTCCAACATTCAAGGCCGAATTAAGTACATACGACTTAATAAGTGAAAGGCACTCAAATAAAGATTCATGTTTTAAATTCAAGTACATATTTTGTCTGATTATCTTATTAAACGTACTCTTTTTGTGTTTTATTTTTTGCTTCTCTTACTCCTATGATTATAACATCTACAGTCACAACAAAATGAATTCATCCCATTTCACAGCCAAACCTTGCAGTGTAAAAAGTCTCGTTGTGTGTCAGTTTTAAAAGGATTACAGCATGTTTGTGTGTGTGTGTGTGTTGTGTGTTTGTACCCTGAGGTGCTGCCTGTGTGCTGCCGGATCAGTCTCTGCCAGCGACAGGGCGCTCTCGGCCTCGCTCAGCCACCCCTCCAGAGCCTTCTGCTCCCCCACAAACTTGTGCCACCTGGAGTTACAGTCCTGCCAGCGCCTGCACACACAGCAGTTAGTCACACAGGAGAACAGGAAGTACGGGGGCCCGCCAGGCTCAATATAGTTAAATCATGTCATGTGCATATCCAATCTTTCACACTTCTCACCGTTCAGCTTTTTAAAGTGATACCGTAAAGTCATTTCAGCTGTTTCAGGTTAGATTGTATTTTCCTCAGTTGTTTTTTGCTTGTTCTACACTATTGAGACAACAAGACTATTGAGATTTCAAAGCATCAGTTAAATGCATTTGGGCAATTAGGCACAATCCAATGTAAAATGTGTATTAGGCATTAGTATCACTCAGTATTTGATTTCCAAAATGTATTATATGGAGCTCAACTGTGACCATCTGCTCCAATTGTGGAAGTACATGTTCCATTCATTTTTCCAATAAACTTTTTGCAAAATTCAAAGGATTCAGAGGCATCACGAAGGCTAACCAGCTACGTGCTAACTAATATCCATAACGCGTCTATTTTAAGTAAAAAAGGCACTTTTAAAATGCAAGATTCTGCAAAATGTTTTAAGAAATTAGCAGTTTATAACGCTTCAGAAATCTATTTTATCATTTATTAATTATAGGTCTCGTGGCCATTAGTTATCGCATTGCTGATAAACCCTGAGCAAGTGTTCAGATTTTTTGTAAAGAGAAATCCCGCACACCGTCTTACTTGAAAATTGCGAAATTTATTAGGACATGCAACGTTTCAGAACTAGGACTTCATCAGACAAATAAATGAAGGCCAAGTAACGAAACATTGCATGTCCTGATAAATTTCACAATTTTCAAGTAAGACGGTGTGCAGGATTTCTCTTTATGTTCTTGAGTTGCTCTTTCTCATCCTAATAATCATTTTTTGGAAAGTTTATGGAAAATAATAATGAGAAATTTTGTTCTGGCACCAGGGGGTGGGTGGTCACCGTTCTCCATTTCCTCACTTTCAAATTCAAATCAACCAATCAGATGAAAGAATTGTATTATTTTCAAACTTATAAGATATCAGGAAAAAAAGAAACTAAAATTAAACTGATTTAATTCAATTCAATTCGACTACAGCTTTTCCTTCGTTAATCAAATTTGTCTTGACGTACTTTTCACAACCTTCTTTCCTCCTTGTGCTAATATTTCCAGATCTTACTTGAAGCGGTCTTGGTAGAGCTTGTTGAGTTTGTCCCAGTTGGTGCCGAGCAGAGCGGCCGTCTCCTGGATCCTCTGAGCCTCCATGGGCCTCGCCCCCTGCACCATCTCCTCCCTCTTGGACAGAGCTCCCTCCACTGGGGCCTCCAGCTTTTCTATGCCCGCCTTCACCTCCTGTTCGGAAATAGACACAAGTACAGATTAGAAATAAGGCTAAAATTGTGCTTGTATAGGTACTTTCTATATCAACTTATTTTTGCAGGTCAGTATTTATTGTATGTACCTTTTCTTTGCACTGCAGTATATTTTTTTGCAATATAAGAGGATTTTTAGTTGAAGAAAGTTGAAATAATAACTTCTTTGACTCATTATAGATACAAACTTATGAGTACAAATGCGTTATACATTTATTGCATGTATGTTTTTTATGATTTTGCATTGGGGATCATTCTACTTTATAGTTATTGTGTTAATGATAGCGTCAGAGTATTGAAAGTCAGATACTAGATACTCAAATTGCACAGATATTTGCACAAAAAAGGTAATTCACAGGCCAGAAACGAACTTTAAATCAACAATAGTTCATCCATCCATCCATTTTACCTCAAAAATATATCAGAATATGTTGGCGTGCAGAGGGGGTATTCTCACCGTTAGGCAGAGCTCTTGCTGGGGGAGGTTGTAGTACGCGGCGGGCCAGTATTCGGGAGAGTTGAGCTTGAAATCGGTCTCTGAAACCGCTCGTAAAAGGGCCTGCAGCTCCGTCAGATAATCCTGTTTATCCACACATACGTAATACAAGGGACATGCAAGCAGAGGAGAGTCAACGGTGAGTTTAAAATAGTTTAAAATAATGTTATAATGCAAACTAGGGCTGTATAGGGCTTCACACTACCACACAGACTAATATAGGGCTAAACTATGGACTGAAGCTGGACTAGGCAGGACTAAACCAGGACTAGAACAAGACCAAATCAAATCTAATGCTATTTAAAGGTGCATTGTGTAACTGCGCAGGGTACAGCATATTTTTGTTCGTCTATTCATTAGAGGTGATTTTACTCTTCAGAAGTACATGGAGATACTGTAGACTAGCAAGAAACGTTACTCAGTGCACCTTCAAGTATCGATCTGTGCTAAATATTCAGCTACGTCACGTCAGTCGTTCCAGGAAAGCACAATCGTGAAAGTTTAGTGTGAATTTTTCTTTGTTTTATATAAGAGTAACCAAGGACTTTTCATATAATTGATGTACACGTGTATCTCGTTTAGTACTTCACTCAAAAGTATTCACTCAGATAATAGCTACTTATATCAACAGTGAAAGTTTAGTGTGAATTTTTCTTTGTGTTATATAAGAGTAACTACTTATATCAACGTGATTCAATAAAGGAACTGTAAGTAGCTTTAAAGAAGGCATTTTAATTACATCTGATTGTGTCCTAACCTGCATATACTGTTAAAACGACACTGGAAATGACCATTCAGATCAAACTGAAGCATGTTAGAATGTGTCCTAACCTGCATATACTGTTAAAACAACACTGGAAATGACCATTCAGATCCAACAGAAGCATGTTAGATTTAAAACATGTGAATTTCAGCGTTGAACCCAAACGAGACACTGATGTGAGGCTCATTTTGCTTTCAGATTGGATTATTATAAAAGCAAACATCAAATTATAACGGAGGACATCGTGCCCAGTGTTTTTGTGACTAAGAATAAATCAGCATTACAATTGTTACGAGTAAAAACTATATTTGGTTTGAACGTGTTTACTGGGGACACAGTAAAGTACAGTTTATGAAAATTAAAATCAAACTCTCACATACAGTTCCTTTAAGAACCTTATAAGATCTGTTTCTATGTAAAACTGTTATAGATATGTCTAAATGTAGCTATAAACTATTACTAATATTTATAATGCTAAAGAAAGACGCCCAACTACACCTCAATTGTTCCATTTTATACTATTTCTGATCTGTTATAATGCGGTTTCCTCATCAAAAACATAAACCAGAGTTGCGTTTTGTTTTATTCACACGTTTAACACACAAAAGCGAACAGAAAACACTCTATTCCACCTTGTGATGTCAGGAAATGCTCCGTTGTCTTTTCTAAAGTCTATGCACCTTCACTAGAATCATTTGGATAGTTTATTTAGTCCTGGAATTGCCCATGTCTACTGAACAAAAGATAAAAGAAGCTGTTAAAAACTAAATCTACATGACATCACAAGGTGGAAATGGGCATTTTGAGCTTTCGTGATGTAGACTAATAATAAAAGATAACTCAAACGTGTGTAAATGAAACAAAACGTGATGAGGTAACAGCCTTATAACACCTTAAATAGACTAATTCTAATTCTTTATTGCATAACTTTCAGTGTGTTCCATTATGTGTGATGTGAAGTAATCCAGAGACTGTCAGTGAAGCCGTTCTCCACATTCTGCACAGTCCTGAATAGACTGACGTTCATTTACTTATTCACTGTCAAATTCAATTACAAACCCCACACGCCGCACACACGGGCACTTACGCGGCTATAAACAGTCTGCCACTCCGCCCGTGCAAAGTCTCGACGATGAGAGCGAAAAAAACGAGCTCGCACATCCCGTAATTAACGAGGGCTCGCAAATCAAAACAGCCATGGCGCGCGTGGCGACTGTTACGGCGGGAAATAAGATGGAGGTCGCCAGGTCAGCGCCGAGACCTGCCGTGGACTTTGAGGGCTTTTGTGCGGCGTGTCGGCTACGTCCAAATACACGGAGATGATGTCAGCGCGTTTTAATAGATTTAACATTTGATTTGGTGGCGGTTAATGGGGGCTAACGCTCTCATCGTCTGACACAGGGAGCTGAGTGGGTTGAATACACATCTGTACCGCAGGCTTTCATTGCCGAGTGCTGTTAGGCGGGCGAGCTTTGAAATGACTAAGTGCACTGGTTTTTATATGATTAGCACTTGACTCCCCAGACACAATTACATTTCCTATGCAAATTTGTTCGGGGCCGAGCCGGTTCGCGGGTTCCTGCTTTCTGGTTACATTTTTGAAGGCTTTTCCCCATTCAAAATATATCCTTTTTAATTTCGAGTAGTTAATCGCCATGGCAACGGTTCCTCCTCATTCTGAAAACAACAGATAGATCTTATATAGATTCTAACACACTTCTTCTAACCTGTGACAACTCCAATATTTTAATCGGTAAAACTTTCAAATTGGTGCTATGAACAAAAGATATAATATTCTGTTGTAAATTGTCAATCGCCATGGAAACTGTTTCTCCTCACACTGAAAACCATGGATAGAACTTTTTCCACTTTTCTAACGCACTTCTTCTAATCTGTGACGACTCAATTATCTTATTAACGTATTTAGCAACTGAATATTCAATAAAACCTTGAATTCGTGCTATGAACAAAAGATATAATATTCTGTTTTAAATTGTTAATCGCCATGGCAACATACTGAAAACCATGGATAGAACTTTTTCCACTTTTCTAATGCACTTCTTCTAAACTGTGACAACTCAATTATCTTATTAACGTATTTAGCAACTGAATAATCAATAAAACTTCGAATTCATGCTATGAACAAAAGATATAATATTCAGTTTTAAATTATGAATCGCCATGGCAACAGTTTCTCCTCATACTGAAAATCATGGATAGAACTTTTTCCACTTTTCTAATGCACTTCTTCTAAACTGTGACAACTCAATTATCTTATTAACGTATTTAGCAACTGAATAATCAATAAAACTTCGAATTCATGCTATGAACAAAAGATATAATATTCAGTTTTAAATTATTAATCGCTATGGCAACAGTTGTAATTTCTCATCATTCTAAAACCAATGAATGTCTGACTCTAAAATTCTAATATGCTTCTTTGGCAACTCAACAATTTATTAACCAAATTAGCCACTAAATAATCAGTGAAACTTTGGATTGGTGCTATGAACAAAAGATATAATGTTTTGTTTTGAATTGTTAATCGCTTTCTCACTCTCATTTCTAAAACTCGTGGATAGATCTGGCTCTTTCTAATATAACCTAATTAGCTGCTAAATTATAAATGAAACTTCAAATTGGTACCGTGGAGAATATTTTGTCTAAGCTTTTTGAAGACAGGTTGAAGTTATCCAATTAAACTTTTTACTGATCTATGTTGTAATGTTGTTTTCTCATCACAAATACAAGTTTAATTGGAGTTGTGTTTTGTTTCATATACACACACACACACACACACACACACACACAGCATTTTGAGCTTTGGGGATGAAGACAAACTAAAAATATGTGTGAATGAAACAAAACACAACCCTGGCATGTTCTGATGACCTTATAACATTTAAATTTTGCACAATATATCACCTTTAAGCACCATATTTTGAAATATGTAAATGATTTGTTTAATTATTGTTCATTTTATTCATTTTTTTTGCTATATTTATTCATTTTTCATTTCATTTTCTTTTTTTTTAGCTACTTTGACCTAGTAGCTCCCCTTAAGGATCAATAAAATAAAAATACATTCTATAACATTATAAGCTACATTTTTCGATATCCCAAAACTGGACGTTCTTATTATGCCCTGCCACTTCTAGCACTTAGAACCGCTCAACAGCTCTTTCAGCGATAAAACGGAGCCTTGTAATTCTTCAATAGCCTGGCCATGGTCCAAGCTCATGTTAAAGTACGGCCACTCCACAAAATGGCCCCAATTATTTCTCCGCTTCCCATTTAAAATACATTAGCGTAATCTGTCAGTCTAGATGTGTATTCACTCTTGGAAAATGTACTTTGCCTCACGCGTACTTCGGGAGTTATGGGGAACTGCCGAGATGATTTGTGATTGGCCGGGAGAGGGCATGCGGGACACACAACGACCAATGAGAACGCGGGAATGGAAACGACAGGCAGTACAGGGCGATGAGATGCAGCAAATGAAAACAAAGCAAATACGTAATTGTGATTTTGATTTAAAGGGACGATTTTTATGTTTTTCCTTAGAATATGGACTGAATAATTAAAAGGATTCAACTGTAGCAAAGTTTATTTCTAGGTTATGGGGATAAAGTTGAAATAAAGTGCTCTACAGTCCTGACTTTTTTATTTATAGGTTACCAGATTCTAATTTTTGGAGTAACTAGCATGCGTAATAGAGCATCTACTGCTTTAGTTGAAGTTCTAACACAGTGTATAGTGGTTTATTTATTTATAAATAATTCATTTGCAAATCAATACCTGTAAAATTATTATTGAATTTTGTTTTTTCAAGGTATCGGTAGCTCATTATGTTAGTCCTGTCTATTCACCCAAGCTTGAAATTTCAGAAAATGTTCAATTTCTACACCTTTTATTCAAAATCAAAATAGTTTTTGACTTTTTTCTTTCCATGTTCCAATACTGATGTTGAAACAGCTTTAGATATATGCCAGATATAACAGGCTTTAAATATCTGCCCATACTTGACATCAAAAACAAATACAAGTTAAATATTTCAAGGTGTTTGGGCAATTTATGCATCAAAATGTGATTTAATTTGATATCTTGTACTTTTTAGTATTGTATCGGTGCATTTCTATATAAAATTGTACTTGTTAACAGACTTAAATTTATCTTTTGCAATAAATCCTACCTGGACAACTGAGGGATTACACAGACGTTTTGCTCACAGTAAGAATAACTCAACTTTGCTTATCGTTTTCAGTCACATAAATAATATACTAAGCTTTATCCTGTTTTTTGGAATAGAGAATGAGTTCATAATAATGGGTTTTACATAAGGGGAATATACAAGTAAAGATCATTGGCCGTTTTATCTCTTTTCTGCACAAACATTAGTAGCCTTGTGTATATTAGTATTAAACCATGCTGCACTCTGTTAGTATAATCACTCAGAGAAGGCCTACTACAGTGACACTCACACATTGTCTTTTGAAGGGAATGAACTTTCCCTCCACCTCAACCCAGCGCGTTTTGAGCTGCAGCTGCCGTGGCTCCACCAGATTGGCTGCCCCGCCCTCACACAGCTGATTGGCTAAACCCTGCAACTCCTTAAGCTCCTCCTTCTTGGCGTCGAACTCTGAGCCAATCTCCTATTGGATGAAAACCAACCAAACATTCAAGCATCGGCTGTCACGTGGCGAGACAGAAAAAGCACAGGAAGGCGTGTGGATGTGCCGGCAAATGAAAAAACATGTAAAATTACGAAACGCACACTGCCGTCAAACTTTATTTACAAAGTTTTTTTTTTTTTATATATATATATAGATGTACAGAGAGAAGTGGAAAAGAAGCATGGACAGACAGGACAAACAGAAGAGAGGAGGTACAGGTGCGACAGGTGCGGAAATGACAGGTGAGTCGGAGGCGTCCACTTTAGCGAAATGTCATAGTGATCATCTGCAAAGTGAAAGAACACATGGAGAGTCAGCAGCACGAAGCAGACACGAGCAGAGGGGCACAGCCTTCCCACTAGGATCTGAACTGTGGATTTGGCATATTTTTTATTGGAATATGACATCAAATTTATCTTAGAGTCGAACTAAACACTAAAATCCACTTTGTATGCTATTAAACTGTGCATGTGTGTGTGTCCTATATACTGTTCTTTCAGCAACTTGTGTAAATTTAATGGTTTTCTGCCCAAAAACGATCACATCTAAGCGTATACTGCAATTTCAAGTAGTTGGTGACATCACAAAAGACTAATCACAGAGATCGTTATAGCTCTAGACCCCAGTTTAAATTAGGAAATGTGGTTTTGGGCAGAGTTTAGATGTTGGGGTCTATTTCATTTTTATTCGTCTTAAAGGTGCAACTTTTCAGGTGGAGGGTCCGTCATATGTCCTTGAATGTTCCACAGTATGACATTAAACAGCTCTACCTTACATTTATGCAATTAAAGGTAGGTTTATTGCCTCTCTACTGATCTGACCTGTAACTTGGTCTCATTTGGTCTCCATAAAGATCAAAAACTTTAATCCTGTACTGTGAAACATCCCAGACAAAGTGATATCATGAGGAAAAACATCTCCAGCAGAAAAGTTTTGAGTAATTTCTGTGATTTCTTTTGGTTCTGACACATTGTTTTAGTAACATTTTAATAACATGCACTCATTTTTGAACAGCCAATTAAGCAGGTTTTTCGGGTACCTTTAGAGTACTTTTGTGTGTATTTTCATTATAAGCGTGAGTCACTCTCTTCAAATCTTACCCAGTGCTCCTTCCATTGGCACCTGTGGATCTTTAATTAACCATTTCTCTGTTTTCTATTAGCCAAAGCAGAGGGTTTGGACTGCCCGCTGGAGTGATTCAAACCCTCGCCAGAGCCGCATGTACTCACGCTGTTTGTACAGGTCAATAAGAAGCAGTAATGGGAAATAATACTGTAATTACTGCGCTGTTTCAAAACTCGTTGGCTAATGATTTATCGATGCTAAAAGCTACGCGGCTTAATTAGCTTTTCTGCAAACCTTAGAAGAGCCTCACGAACTACTCTTACAAACAAACATGTATTAAAGGGCCCATATTA
>KN491164.1:67753-79399 GCA_000787155.1 Scartelaos histophorus | reverse complement strand
GTTTTCATTATTATAATAATGAAAACTGGGTAAACTGTGTGGTGGGGAGGGGACAGAGTTTAGCCTCCTAACCAGTGATGGGAATAACGGCGTTACTTTTTTCAGTAACGGGTAATCTAACGAGTTACTTTATCTATAGTTGTAACACCGTTACCGGTACCAACACGCCGTTACTGCGCGTTACTGAACCTACTCGTTTTGAAAGTGGCATCTCACTCAACTCACGTACAGACACACAATTTATTTTTTTCTTCCTTTGGTAAGGGCGGGATACATAATGATGATTGGCTTAAGCAAAGTAAGATTTCATGTTGAGCCAACCAAAGACCCCACATAGCAAAAAGTATCTGCAGAACGGATCCGCGAAGTCCACTTGCACATCCGCTCATGGATAGTAACACATCTAATAAATGTTGTGTTAAAAGTGCGTTTACAGTGCGGATCTAAGATGATTTAGCAGCATATCCGCTGTGTGACAGCAGCTGCCCTGGGGTTTGGGTTAACAACAGTCAGAAAGTGAATACGGAACAAATACGCAGCGGATCCGCCAAGCGACTGACTGTGGGGCGGATTTGTGGACCGAAAGCGGATCCGCTGCGGATTTTGATGCTGGTATCTGTTGTTTGCTGCTTTACTCCAAATTATTTGACCTTTTTTAACTTAAAAAAGTAGGGCATTAGTTACTTTCCTGGGTAACTAGTTACTTTTATAGTGTGTGTAACTCAGTTACTAACTCAGTTACTTTTTTGGGTAAGTAACTAGTAACTGTAACTAATTACTTTTTCAAAGTAACGTGCCCAACACTGCTCCTAACAGCCTGTTGATTGAAGCTGTTCATGAGTCTGGTGATGTGGGAATGGAGGCTGTACGTTCTCCCAAAGGGCACGGGGCTGGACAGATTGTGCGGGGAGTGACCTTCATCACTATGAATTGTGAGAGCTTTGCGGGTGAGGCGGGTGGTGTACATGTCTTACAGGGAGGGGTGTGGTGCACCAGTGATCTTCCTGGCTGTGTTCACTACCTGCTGCAGGGCCCTCCTATCATGGTCAGTGCAGTTTCCTCCCCACAGTGATGCAGCTGGAGAGGATGCTCTCACTGGTTCCTCTGTAGAATGTGCTCACGATGGTGGTGAGGGACTTAAACTTATAAGTGAGGGACTTATAACATTTTACTTTGCATTCCAACAAAATGAATTTTAGCTCCCCCCATCTGCATTAAATATTATTGGCCTATAGAATCTTGTGATGTTATATGAAACCCAGGAATCTGCTTGAATATATGTAAACTAGACTACTTGTAAGACTGTGTAACAAAGAGCAATACTTCAGAGCAGTAAATCTATGACCAATAATGAGAATGAATAATTTATTGCAAAAACATTGGCAGACAAACAAACAAACTAATGAACAACAAAAAGACCAAACTGGAAAAAAAAAACTAAACAGAAAATGTTGATAAATGACTGGCTCAACAAATCGCTCCACAACCTACTCCATGCTTATTGGGGACATTACATTGACTTGATTCATTTTTCCTGATGACTGAACCTAATCTCAGTCACTACTTAATCTAAATGCTAACCTAAACCTATTTTAACATATCTAAACCATTTTTTTGAGCTAATAAAGATTGATGTCATGAGGTTTGAGTGTTGTCCTCTTAAGGAACGCAGGTCCACGTGATGTTAGTGTATAGACACCAAATGTTACCCACTAGGGCTGCACGATATATCGAAAAAATATCGTCATCGCGATAATGGCACGTGCGATATCCACATCGCAAAGATGCGCAATATTTTTTAATTGTTTTATGTGTAAATTGTGAGTTTATTGCGTTCTGGAGTTCACAATTCCGACGCGCCCTTAAACGTAATGTTTTGCTAGCTAGAGCGAGCGCGTGGACTCGCAGTGCATGACGGGAAAACACTACAGTCACCATGGCGGGTAATGAAGAAGTCAGTGAAGACGACAACAGCCAACAACTTGTGCCTAAAAAGCACAGGAGCTCCGGAATTTGGGACTTTGGCTTCAGACGGGATGACGTGTCACAGACGCAAGTGCTGTGCAAGTCGTGCCGGAAAGTTATCGCAACGTCGAGAGGAAACACGACGAACTTACACAGCCACCTCGAACGCAACCACAGGGAGCTATACAGTGATTTTATTCAGTCAAAAACTTCAGCAACCAATGTTACGCAGGTACAGTCGCAAAAACATCTGTAATAAAGTTGTGGCCTACGGCTGTTCTCCTAACAAGTTTAATACTTTGCAGGAGCTTTTTGCAAGAGTTTTCTAACCATGTGGAACACAGGTAAACGTCATAGAGGCAAACATGTAAATGTACGAAGCATTTTTTTTTTTTAGGTTAAAAGAAAATATCGCAATAATATCTTTATCGCAATGCTTGACACCCGTATCGCATATCACATTCATTTTCAATATCGTGCAGCCCTATTACCCACCCACATTAAACTAACTATTTAATTCAGAAACTCTTCCATTGCCCTTCCTCCCATTTCTTCACACAAATACAAAGGCAAAAGGGACACATTATTCATTGTTAGCTGTCTTTAATTATGCAAATGTGCCTTCTTACATGTTTTTTACAATGTGTTTCATACTCTCTTGAATTCTCAATTGTATTTACTGAAAGAAACACCTCCTAATCCTAATACATTTACTTGGAGAAAAGATACTAGACATCTCTTGGTAATTGATCTGCACATTCCTCTAACATGCGGTGCAGTGATATGTAGAGGTGTGATTTTAGACTGTCTGATCTAATATGAATCTATAGGCGCTTAGGTCAGAGTGGTTTGACTGACTACGCAGTGACAGGAAGTGACAAGCAGAGGAAATTTAACTGTCATTCTCCCTATCGCACAATATTCAACTGAAAAAGTGCTTTATGGAAACTTTATTTTTTATGCAGTCTAGTTCTGTTTCACTGCAAGAAATGGAAATGTAGTGTATATCTGTTTAACGATGATCATTATGCGCTTAATTGAATGCAAATGCTATTTTGTACTGTGTGTTCTGATCTCTAAAGTAACAAACTGCAAGGCCAACTGGTCGCCGTATCATAATTGAAATCCAAATGAAGTTTGGTTAAATTTATAAACAAAGCATTATCCTTGGTGTGGACTTTGGTACAAATCCACAAGCCTTTTTTGTGTTTTTAAAAATAATTTCTAACCGTTAATATTCATGGAGATAAGTTTAATGTCAAGAAGTATAAAAGTTATATACAGTGCACACTTTTAAGTCTCTACCACAATATATAATGATGACACATAAATGTTGAGGCATTCAGTTGTAAATTTTCTGGTGTGTCTCACATTATTGTCCTGTTGTCATTTGGACCACACGTAGATGAAGGACAGATGGCCTCACAGTTGTCTCTAATGCACTATGGTTTGGAAACAAGTTTATGGATAACTCAATGGCTTTAGGGTGTCCATAATCTGGGTTCAGAACATGCCCACAGAGCGATCATGCAACTGTTCACTGTCACAATCAAGCCAGTTTAGATTCTCAGTCAAATGGAAGATTTTGTATTTTTTTCTGAGTGCCACCAGTGGAGTTCACTTAAAAACAGTGTTGTGGAAGTCACTTTACTTTAGTTGTGTTTGCTAAATACTCATTACTTCTTTAAAAAATAATCCCTTACTTTACTTAGTAACTTTTTACGTTACTTGTTAATTTGGTCACTATTTGGTGGCTAAATACCGTCACGAAACTGAGAGCCAACAAGTTGAGAAGAACTTTGAAAAGAGAGTTCAAGAGGACATGGAACCGTTAAGAGGTAAACGGGTGTGGTCCACACAGTCTGCCAGACCCACCCGTAGTGACATTACTGTTACATGCGTTACACCCACCGCTGCTTATAAAATGTTTTATCAGAGGTTTTCTGAAAAATTTCCCACTTAACTAATCCTCTGTTAATATTTGACAGTATTTTTAGAATTATTTTTAATTTTATGCCCAAGTGTCAACAGTTAATTTAATAGTAACCATGATGTGCTTTAGCAAACTCTTAAGGTCTATTTCAAATATTCAAATTCTTCTTTTTTTTTTTTTTTTAATTAAGATGGTTGCCCATTTGTCACTGGCACTGGTGTAAAGTGCTGCTCACTTATAGATGTACCGCTAACTGCAAATGTAGTTTCAGTGCTAAAAACTACTGTTTCTCCAGCACCTGTTCCTATAGCTTTTAATAAGACCTGCTCCCATATCTTCTTTTATAATCTGGAGGTGAGAGAATTCAATTTGCATTCACACCTGAAGCGTGATTTGCGTAACTTTTGAATGTGGAAACTTTGACAATTTATGCCTAAAGTTCTGCTTGTGACTCATGAGGTTGGTAGAATGCTTTAGTTTGAAAAAGAAAATACATATTTTAATTCTGGTGTCAACGCTCCTGCTCTTGTGTCTCATCACTGGAGAGTAATACTAAGTCAAGCTGGAGTTCTGTAGACCGCTCAGTAAAGTTATTATGTAATGCTGATGAATCCATGGTCTCTGTGAGGCCATTAGTTTTCTAAAGGTTATAGTTTACACTTCTTTTGGTTTTGTAATAGTGTAGCCTGTGCACTTACATGGTTCTGACTATTTCTGTACTACATCCCTTTGTCTTTACTCAAAAATACTTCTCTGCTTCAACTCTTTGTTTCATGTTTTATTCATTATTCTTAGGAAATTGTGTTATGGTATTTTACCCATTACCGCTTTAGCTCACATCAGTCTGTTTTGCTGCCTCTCAAAATTTACACCTGCAATTTTGTGGAGTTATTTTTCCAGCACCCAGCTCAACAGTAGCCTTACCTGCTGCTGAATTTATGAATCTGTTTTTGTGGCATTTATTTTCAAAATGACTGAAGAGAAAGAAGCTATGTTTTTCTGCATAATCCTGTTCCATGACACATTGGGAGATGTAGTAAATTGAAAACTGTGCTGCAGAGTCAATCTCAAAAACATAATGAAAGCATATGAGGAAACAAACTGGAAGGTGAATGTTGTGTTTAGAAGTAAATGTTGCATATTTTTATATTGATTTATGGAACACTGCTGTTTTGAAATGGCAAAATAGGATGTCCTTGCAACATTTGACAATATAAAATGATCAGATTACCAACAGGAAAACGAATATTTAAAGGGAAAAACAGAGTGCCATAAGGTCTATAAACACTTTACATACAGTTAATGAACCTGGCGGCATATGCATTGATGGTTTTAAATGGCTTATGGTGAAGTAATTAACATTTGGAGACGTGTGTTGTAGGAACATATGTAGGAGGTAAAATTAACTGTGTACTGCTGCCTGTAGATGCATAAATCAATTAGTTTCCAGTGGTTTAAGTGATGATAATGAAAATATACAGTAGCACTCGTTGCCTATTCACAACTGTTTGTAAATGTGGAGTGTCTTATGTCAGTTTTTCATTACCAGTATACATGGTCAGTATACCCGAAATATGTATATTTTGTTTTTGAAGACACTTAATATGAATAATTTTGACTCTGTTGGATAAACCTCAGTGTAAGACTTACTCATTGTCTATTTTAAAAGAACAAAAGTTTGCAGTTAACATCTGTAGGTTAGATGCTGTATATTTTGTAAACCAATCCTGATAACCTTGTAACATAAGGAAGAACCGGTGATGAGACTAGCAAATTCATTTCTAATCGTAAATGTCAAGATGCTTGTCAGCCAACAGTTGCTCTTCTGCCAGTAAAAGCATGTGGTTTGGAGCATAGTTCAAACACTGTAAGAAGAAATGTATGTATGTAATGTATATAGAAGAACTATATTTTTGATTATATGACAAGGGTTTAATATCTGTTTATGCTTATAAAATATGGAAATATTATGTCCATTAAATTGATATTGTCCGACTGTAAGTGAGCACTCTCGTTTTCATTCTAGTTTTTAATTGTCCTATTTGAGGGTATGTTCTTGTCAAAGTAAAGAAGGGTCTATGTGCAAAAAAGACATTTTGCTGTAGCTCTCTGTAAGTGTAAAGCAAAAAGGAAATCTTTTTTTGTAATACGTTTCTCCTATAGCTATATGCTTTCAGATGGTTGTGAATGTGACAATACTTTTCTATCTTTTGAAATACAGAATAGTGTCAGTATAAAAGCTCAAGCCACTTAGGCATGTAGCACACTTTTCTTTCTACAACAATTGTAGAAAATCACAATGTACACTTCTGTCTGCAGAACCTGTGCTAGAAAGAGATGAAAGTGTTCTGTGCTGCTATAAGATTTGTGGAAAAGACAAAAGCACTGAACGCTCCCCTCTCTCCTCTGCATTTGAGCGTGAGTTCTTGTATGTGCTTGTGTGTGTGTGCCCACTATAAGCAGGGGGCGTGCTCACTCGGACTCAGTGGGAACGGCTTATTAGGAAGGCATCCTTCTAAGCCAATGGTTCTGAAGAGAGACGTGGATGTCATTTTGACTGAGAAGTAGCACCTCCCCAGAGCCGAGCAGGAGCATACGCGAGCTCCGCTGTCAGACCGACGCTCAGTGCTCAGTGCTTTGTCCGTGCGCATTGTGTCCACACTTTCTCACCTCCCTCTCTCTGGTCTCTTCACTTGCCCCACGCTCCCCTCCTCCGTCTCTGGCTTTTCCCTCCTCTTCTCTCCTTCTCTCCTGACGCTGTCCCACTGCCGGAGATAGGATCTGATTGCAAACAGAATCAACAGCGGAGGAGGCAGCAGTAGCAGCAACCGTCCTCAAGTAAGAAAACCTTTTCTTCATTCTTTTCACTTTGACTAGATTAACATTGTCTTGCTTGCTGTTATATGGATTTTTCAACTATTCACTCTTTGATGCGCTTTGATTTATATACTTCTGACAGTGGAAGTTCTCACAGTAAGCTGCTTGTAAACGTGCTTCTCTAACTTGTTCCTATTTGACTCAGAACTAGGGCAGATGTGGTGGTAATTAGATATTGAGAGCATAGCTTGGGAAAATCCTCCACATGGCTAAATCCAGGTTTGGTGAATGGGCTGGCGGTGATCAAAGCAGGTGGTAGAAGTGAGTTAAGAGTTGCCAGTGCCTGAGCTCAGGTGTGCGCCGGGAGATCAGCCTGTGATGAGTGGACTCTATTGATCTAAAAGCTTGGCATCCTCCCAGAGCTGAGCTGCTTGGTGCTGCTAAATTTGGAGAAAGACAGAAATGTATTTAAAGACTCCATATTCTGTTGAATGAATATTTTTGCCGGGTTTGAGCACTTCTGAGGATACAGGACACTTTCCTGCACTCTCGCAGCCGGCACGCCTGATTTATAATGATTGCCAAATGGATTTTCCTGGCTAATTGACAGAAATGGTAAATCAGAGCACATGCATACAGGAGAAATAATTAGTGTTCTGCCTGCTGATGTGCGGCACAGGAAAAGGTTAGGTCACTTCACAGGTTACTGAAGCCGCTGGTATTTATTGTGCTTGTTAAGAAATGGTCACATCTTTTGGACATAAAAATGTGGAACAGAACTGTAAGAAATAAGTGAATTACGCTGTGTGTGCAAAAGTGACATTAACATATGTTTCTTAACTAAGACTAAGAATAACCGAATACTTACCGAGTATAAGACGGGATTGAACAGCGCTCAACAAGAACCAAGTACACAAGCTGAGATCAGGACTAAACCAGGACTACATTTATCACTGAAAATGGATTTAACAATTGAAAAGATTGAAAATACTTATCCTGCTGTATCCACTATTCTGACCTTTTACCTTTTGTCTTTCTCTTTGGTGCTTTTATTTTGGACATTTCAAAATAACTGGGTGTCTGTTGAGACTTTGAAGTTCAAATAAACAATGTAATGTTATAAGGCAAATCTGAAATTCAACAGTGCAGCACACTGCCGTCACTTGAATCATGTCTAGTGGTGAGCTGGTCTCGGTGGTTTGCTCCTACCTTTTACTTCCAAGAAAAAAGCTGTCTCCTGTGGTGATTGATGCAGACATTATTGGTGTATGAAAGGTGGCTCGCGCAGATAGCTAATCTCCGAAGTTCATCTTAAGCCAATATTTTCCCGCCGACCGATGCCCTACGCTTGTCTTTGGGCTGTACGAATATTAATCACGCTGATGAATTTAAATGAAACCTGAAAATAGCTCTGAGCAAAGTTGCGTGAGGTCTCATAAGTAATACAACGGTGTGCTTATATTTCATTCATGACAGTTTTTTTTTTGCAGTGCTCTCTTGGATGGCGTGCAGGAAAAAATCAGACAAAATACTGTAGCTTTATGATGTGAACAGACTGATGGAGACGAGGGAACATCTACACAAGTTGCTGTGGATTCCTTAGCAGCAAGAAGTCTGAACTCTAAACTTATGTTAAAAAGTTGAAAGGGTCAATCGCACTCCATAACCCACACATAAGGACTTTTGAGCACAGTTTTAGATAAAATAATGACGTCAATCAGAGCCACACCACCCACAAGTGCACTGGTCAAACTAGTTCATTTGACTCAATGTGGAAAGCTAAATATAATATAAAACAATGAACCAAATATAGTTTTAGGCTCTCTTTGATTGAGGTGATTACTGAGGTATGACAAAAACTGTATTTCAACTGTATATCAACCCAGTCGGGTGGAGTATTGTTTAAATTATTCTAGTAATTTGTTAAAGTTAAGGTAAAATGCAATATGAAATTAGCAAAAAAAATTAAGAAAGGCAGAGTTAGGGTTTCTTTTGAACCCCTCTGACCAAAAACATTACTGTTCCTTACTTTTGGTTAATATATTGTAAATAAAATGATACAATTATAAGTTATTAAGGCAAGACAATATATCAAAGTGATACAAGTGTACTAGGCCACTCTTTTATGGGCTACAGTAGAGTGTTTTTCCACTGATCTGAGGGTTTGCAATTTGAAATCGACTCTCAACATACACATCATTGATTGAGAGGTCAGTTCCACTGACCCACGGGTTTGCGTTGTGATTCCAGATCCCATAAACGAATGTTGTTGTGTCCTTGGGCAAGACACTTAACCCCCCTCACCCCTCAGTATACACTGGTGAATGTGTGTGTGAGGGGGCGAGTGGTTTCTTGATGTAAAGCACTGGTGGAAAATGGAAAGGAGCTATACAAGAATGTGACGATTTACAATGTGAAACCTCAGTCCAGACCGCGGCTGCTGGAAGTGAGGGCGCAAGGGCAGCACCTCCTAGTGGTGAGAGGAAGATACAAAATCTATTCAAATATTTTGTGCAATTTATACATTTTCAATGAAGATTTTAGGAAATTATTTTGACACCTGTTGGCAATTATATGTCTTTAGATTTTAATTGAATTTAAATCATTCTTATGCCTAAACATGCAGGTTTATGGATGTTACCTTGTCGCTAACAGGTTTCTCGCTTGCTAGTTAGCCAGCTAGCTTCACAACATCCCCTGTTTAAAATGACTTTCAGCAGCTCTGACCCAGACAGCTGTCTATCTAAAAACTACTACTACTGTACTGAACCAGTTTAGACTAAAAGGTTTAGTCTTTGAGAGCTAGTAAGAGGGAACCACCTCATTATCTTTTATTTCTTTATCTTTTTTTAAGCAAGCAGCACCCCTGAATATGTGATTGTTTTATAGAATCAGTGAGACTTAATCATGATCTAATTTCTCATTGTAGACTGCCCTTTAAATTGACAAAGAAGAATGACAAAGTGGCTCTCTTAACCCCACACTCAATCACTTCTGGATCAAGCCCGACAGGCGGAGTACCCACATTAGGCAGAGCTCAAACTACAATAATGTTATGTGGAGCAGAAAGGAGCTGCTTCAGCCTTCTCCTTGACACTGCCTCTGTCATTAGCGCAGCATTCACACCAGAGAGACCCAGTAAGAAAAAATCTCCACATTTTGAGGAAATTAGAGTGGTGAGATATTGGGGGAGCTGCTGCCTTTCCAAGCCCACCGAGGCTTCACTGTCGACAGCTACACTTCGTCTTCTCTCTCCCTCTTCTGCCCCAGGTGTGACAGGCAGCCGGAGTAATGGGGGATGTTTGACAGATGCATATTTCCAGCCTTGAATGCTCCGTATAAAGAAGATAGACGGCATAGGATCCAGGCCCAGAGCGCATGGGGAGGAGGAACAAACTGTGAATCACACCAATGCAGTGCTGCCTATACCTTCTGTGCGATTGATCCGTCATGTGACCCCTGTTACTAATTGCACCCCACCCTGATTATTGACTGAAATATGAGGGCGGCATATTGGTGACTGTGAAGGCAGCCAGTGTGATGTCGGAAGTGAGTAACTATATATATATATCTAGAGTAACCCCAAGTGTGAATGATCAATGAAGACTAGCACTCTTTTAAAAGAATCTGTACATTCTCTATATAGCACAGTTATTCATACATCAGTAATTCCCATATATGAAAAGTCTCATGTGGTCTCGCAGCTGACAGATCAGTGAGATTATTAAACTGTTGAACTCTATTCTAATAAAAGGCTGTAGTTCTTTTATACGGCCGCAGTTTGCTGAAGGTTGAAGCACGGCATTCGGCATTTGTCACCAAAAGCAAGACCAGTAAGCCACCTGCTCTTTTGTGTCAATGTTCCCTTAAAGGAGAGACACATAAGACGCAGCATTGACTTTAAACCGTGTTATAAAGTTCATGCATGCTTGAGGAATCCTTATTGTCCTGCATTCAAGGCACTATTGCAAATTGTTTTCACGTACTCCCCTAAACTGCTCTGTACTTGTTTTGCTCATGGTATAAAAAAGTGATACATGTAGGGTTCAATAGCATAGACATTTTGGAAAAAAAGCTGCTCCACTTCATCATGAACTGCAAATATCTGTAGGCATGGTCCAGCAGTGTGATATTTTGTTGTGATGACATTTAGAATCATGTAGCGAGAAAAGGCAAACAGAATCAATTGTTTCTTTTTTAAACTAGAAAAAAGGATAAAATATGTTCTTCAAATGTTAATGTTAAAGGATGTGGGGTTGCTACTCCACAGATTTGACCCGTAACTTGGTCTAGTGAAGATAGAAAAGTTTAATGCCTTACTGTGAAAAAATTCCGGCAAACATTGTCATCTCTGTGGAGAAAAGTATTTGTCTCAAGAAAACATGCATGGTGTTAATTTTGTTTAATTATGATCAAGTATTAATTTAAACATAATTTAGGATTTCAAATTGGATAATTGTTTATTTTACAAATCAAATATTCCTGGCTGTACATCAGATTTGTGGTGTTCATGCTGGCCTCAAGCATTGTAAAGGGCTTGTTCTAATGTTGGGAAATTCATGTGGCAATTAATTCTTTGTAAGCCCATCAGAGCCCAGCACCATGAGCCAAGGCCAAAGGATTACGCTGCAGTTTGTACAGTAGAGAGCAGTGTTTGCTGCTAACAGACCTGGTAGCCTTTCCAATCTTTAAATCTGTGTACAAACACTCGTCCATTTGCTGTAAAAACAACACTCCCTTGTCCCAGTGGAAATTTTGTCTATATTTAACTTCTCTTTGTAATTTTTATAGGGTAAGTTTCACACTTTGCTTGTCTCTGTTAATCCAATCAATCACCAAAAAAAGAGAAAAGAAACAAAAATTAAGCTTTTTACCATTTTATAAAATTGTGTGTTTTTTTCCTTTATACATTATCAATGCATATTAGAGTA
>KN491164.1:17229-67720 GCA_000787155.1 Scartelaos histophorus | reverse complement strand
TCCCTACAATATGGCATTAAATAGACAATTATCTTTTTCTATACTGTATTCAATTAGAGAAGTAATGACTAAAAATGCAAAATGTGCCTTTCTTCACACCTGTAACATGGCATCGTCTGCTCGTCTACTTAAATATGTTTAATGTGACACACTTTATCATTCCAAGCAAAGCCAATAATACCTGAATGGAGACAAGCAGGTTACCAGAAATATTACATAGTACACCTTTTAAAAGCCCTTTGCCCAGATATTTGAGAAGCAAAAGGGCAAAATGATGCATCAACAATACTTGCCTCCACTGGGTTTAATTTAACAATCAGATTTACTATTGCTCTTACAGCAAGGGATAAACACAAACAGTTTTGAACAGATCTGCTCCTGATAACAAAACAATTTTTTCGATTGATGCTTTTCCTGCCCTAAATCATCCTCTGTGCAAAGTCACTTATATTAAAATGAGAAAAGAGAAAATTATTTGATACATTTCTAGAGCGTTCCACTGTGGCCTTACCTCCTGCTGTGGGTAGAAAGTGAGGCCAAAGTCCCTCATTATAAAATCTGTCAAGATGAAATGAGAGTGCACCTGGTAATTACATGTGTCTGTCAAGGGCTACATAATATAACTCTATACGAACATTTCTTTTTACTTCGGTGCCAGTTTGTAAAAGTGCTTATGAATTTAAGCATATTTTAAAGACCACAGGGGGGCTATAGTCATTTCTGTCTGCTTTGAGAGTAAGGATACCCCCTAGACAGCTAAAATGTGTGTATTTTGGTACAGCTCATTTAGGAAAACCTATGAGGTATAGAAGTTTGGATGAAAGTCAAATAAGTTGTTAAAAACAGCTAAAAGGAGCTGTTGTTGCCTTTACATGGAACTTACTTATTATATGTGATTCCTTTAGTTTGCAGGAGCACAGGTTATGCCAGGTTTGCAAATTTTGTGTCTGTCCAGAAGAAAATGCACGAGTAAGCACTAAATCACCATTACACACATATAATGACCAATTAAAAGGCACTCTTTAAGGTTGTTTTTGAGTTATCTTATTAGATTGGTGTTTGTTGTCAAGGGAAAAGTGGTATGATTCCCCTGATTTCATGTCTTATAATAACAGACATCATATCTGTAGCTTTTAGTATAACATGTCTTTCCCCTGCGAGAGATTTCCTCTTAACAAACTAGATAAATAATTGGAGCAGATGGTTTAGTGCTTACATACTGAGCAGTTTGAATTGTATGTATATGAGCTCTGACGTAACAAAAAGCCAGAGCAAGAAGCAAACCATTTGTAAACGATATCCCTCACTAATAGGATTAGATGCTTTTTAATAGCCCCCAAAGAATCATTGGCAGTTATATATATTATGCTACAGTGATACTAAATAAAAGATATAGCTCATCACTATAGCCACTGAAGGAGGAAATTGTGAAATTATTTTGAAGCTGTAAAAATGTGTAGCGTTTAACTGCATACTCCCTGCGTAATATGGGTTGTCAGCTTGTGAATGCAGATAGCAGTCAAGCTGTCAGTCAACCAGTGTTTATCCCAGCTTTCTCAGGAGAACTCTTTCCATAAAGCGCAATGAAAACTAAAATTATATGTGCTCCTGTCTACATAATGTCTATATGAAAGTGATGTTTTAGCCTTTGACGGACTGAAAACATCGAAAGTGTTGGGTATAGTGTATTTATAGCTGTTTGAAATGGGGCCAACCCAACTTTATCCAGCAGGCTTCCACTTGGGATTGCTGTTGTGTAAACATAACTATGATGAATAATAATCACTGTTGCTCATTCATCTTATTTGCATTGGGATTAGCAGTCTGCACCATTAGAGTCTTAGACAGTTTAATAAAGGGGAAGTTGAGTTTGTAAAATTGGAAAGTGCAGAAAAATGTGACCATTGGTGTATATGTAATGGATGTTCAAACACACAGGACTAAAGCAGCACATCACATGAAGGTCAGAACAGTCAAAAAAGGTGCTAAACCCAGCGTAGACTTTACAGCTTATTTCTCCATACCCTTGGTTAATTCTTAATGTATGATCACATGAAAACCTGTAAATATAGTATATAAAAAAATGATGAAATATTTAGGTTAGTACTTCTTTTCCATTTCTCCATTCCTTTTCATGCTACAGTATATCCTGATGTCTATTAAAATCTATGGTAAAAACTAGGGATTGAAATTTCAATTGGAAAACAAATACATTTCAAGAACATTAACATGACTTCCTCAAACTTCTAATTAGTACTTTATAACACACATTTCATCCTCCAAAATCTGCTGCTCCAAACTACATACTTTTACTGACAGAGGATTGGCTGTGGATCTCTTACTTAAAAAGCCCAAAATTATTGAATGAAACATTTGGATCTTGATTCAATCAAAATGTAAATAAATGCACAGCGCCTGGTCAAAATATCTAAAAACAAGCAAAGCGAGATTGCAAAGTATAAGATATAATAAACCTAAACAAAGTCAGTATTAAGAATAACACATTCTTAGACCACTTTCATTGATTGTTTTTCATTTGCAGGAAGTAAATATACCCCTTTATTGCTTTGTTTCTTTAAGTATGCTGCCGATATTAATGACTCCTCCCTGACTTATAACATCACAAGCCACGTTAAAATCAGTAATCCTTTCCCTTACCTTTCGGCCTATTGTAATAGCTGATCATTTCACGCTACCATCCTCTTCACCTGATGAGGTCACAAACTTGAAACCATTATTTAGACACAAGAGCAGTTACGCTTCATTGGTCTCCTTGCCTCCTCTACATTGCTACCCGGAACACACAAATCCACTTTTTTCTGAGTCCATTGAATTTGTTGACCCTCAATATCCCAAGTCTTTTCAATTACATTATACCCCGCCCCTACTACGAGAAGAATACAAATGTGCCAGGGGGAGTGTAGCTTATCTAGTGGTCTTTTGATGCCTTGTGGTGTAGGTTTGACTGATTGTGTTTGTGATTGTTTGGGGGTTACACAGCTGTCGAATGCTTAAAGGAAGTCATCGGAAACCCAGTGAGTCTTGTGTCCACCTGCCGACCTTAAGCTCCGGTCCGTTGTCTCCGTCACCTCCATTATCTGCGGTTCACTGCTTGTATTCAACCACCCGTCATATGGTCTAATTGAATTACTGCTGCAATATGCATGGCTTCCAATAGGCAATTTTGTCTCATCTCCCAGGCCCGAACCCTGTGTCTCGTTTGACTTTTGCTATTGCTGTCTTTGTGGTGTCACCAGTAATTAGGTCTAATGAGGAAGGACAGGAGGCGTTCACCTGAGGAGAGTACTTTACCTCTGAAGGAAAGGGCTGGTACTGCAGCTGCTCCAATGCGGTTTGAGGACACCATGCCCATCTGAAGTCTACACATGCTATAATGACACTTTCAGTTAAATAAAATTGTAAAGCCTGATATCACAACAGCACTTGTGTCACATATAGGGCTTCACAAAATTCTATTAACCAATAGATTAGTGGGGATTAGTCCTTTAGTAGACAAAAAATCAAGAAACCACATTGGAGACATAAAAACACATCTAATAGATTTTTCAGGTTATACAATTATCTACACATACAATACATTTTTAATATAATCAGGATAGGGCACCCAGCCAATCAATGCCACTCCATAGCCCATATATGTGGTCTGCTGGTGTGATCTGAAAATTATTTTTACAATGGAATAGTGAATTTGACCCATCCATCATCTTGACTGGAGCTATGTTCTTCTTAAGTCGATGGTTCGCTATGAGCTACAGTTATATTCAGATCAACGCAGTAATCGAAATAAGGAAATCTAATATATTCTCACATGTGGGTTGTGTGTTCAAACATTTGGCTGGCACTGTTCATACCAGTCTTTGTTCTCATACTGTCCGCTTGAGAGCAGTGGACCAGATGTACAGCTGCATTGAAATGCTGTTTAATAGTGCTGAAGGCCATAAACAATAAAGTTATGTTGGCAGCCCAGAGCACTGTAAAATCTCACCCTTTGCCCCCAAGGACCATGGGATCATGATTTTACTTGTCTGTCTTTTGAGTGTGATATATAAGATATGTAAGCCTTAAGAATTGTGTAAACTGTGTCGTATTAAAGGGAAGCATGTAAGCTGTGTATATTTTATAAATCTAACCTAATATTTTATAAATCTAACCTATCTGTTATGATTAAGATGCACTTTATTGTTCCCATTGGCCTCTACATCTCCTCAATCCTGCAGCGGCCCCCTTTGCCGTGGTCTTGTTTACTTTGGTCAGGCTTACCCTAACTGGAGGATTGTACCTATGGTGGATGTTTTGGCTTGATGGGAGAAACCGGAGTGTGCGGAGGAAATCCACCAAGACACAGGCAGAATATGTAAACTCTGCACAGAAAGACCCGGGCAACTTCTGGGTTGAACCTGGAACCTTGCTGAGAATCGTGAGTGCTGGCCACCCAGGCACCATTACAACCTCAGATGTTACACAATTATACCTCTAACTGCTCATTGTAATGCTGATTTATTTTAACACACACATTCTACTTGAAATTGTTTCTGTAAGAATCTGGTTAAGGTTAATGCTGAGGTAAGCTTTATTGGCCCTGTAAGAACATTGATGTTTTGATTCTCAAAACTAAAATCCAAGGATTGGACTGACACTTTTAAAAACACCTACAGCCAATCATGAATAAGTGCTAGTGCAGCCTCTGCAGCTCAGGGAGGCAATTTTGGAGGTACACATCTCAAGAGACATGCCCTGTCCTTTACTAAGGTGAGAAAAGTTGTATGAAACTCAAGTTCAGCTGTGAATGTAGTGCAGGTAGAAGAAAAGAAGTACGTGTACCCGTTGCTTTTACTGTCCTGTTCTAATATAGTAAGCTATCTACTCATTAAGTATTTTTATTGGTAGGAAAATGCAATATTAAGTAATAATCATGTAATGTAGTAATAATGTAATACTGCACCATTTTTTTTTCTTGAGTTGAGCCTGTTAAAACTGTATCAACTCAAAAAACTCTACAACCCACTAAATTACAAGTTTTGATTTGCTTTTTGAAGCAAACTCAAACTGATCATTCAGCATTTTTTATCATCTTGCTGTCTTCTTGCTGTCCTGTTTAGACCAAGAAACTTTGAATTGCATCTTACAGCCTGCATTCTATTCTGCATTGCATTTTATAGTCTGTCTTTGTTTGGAATTTGTTTCGCCAAGATTATATTTCTTCAGTCTGTCCCTGGCCTTTAGTTTTATATTCAGAAATGTTTTTATATTCAGAAAACAAAGAAAATGTCCAACAACAATATCTTCTTATAAAGTAGCACATCCCAACCCTGAACATAACCTCAAACTTGCCCACCCATACAAAGCTCAGCTAGATGCACTAACTTGGAAAACATGCAGATTGTCAACAGCATCTGACAAATCCATTATGATTAAATGTACAGCCAGTACCCACAGATTTGTGCTTGTCAAACTATTATATCTAAATACGTAATGAAATTGTACTGTACTAATCTCAGACTGTATTAATCAACACTTTTTAAAACAATGATTTAATTAATAAAACCATGCCTTACAAATGCATATCTGCCAAAACTGTTAAAGCACAGCACTTTGAATAAAAAATAAATCTTTCTTCTTTCTTGAAGTGTTATGAGAGAACACATTAGCCTCTCATGAAAGTACATGAAAGACTTGTTTGTGTCTCATCGGTGAAAAGAGGTCATCAATGCATGGACCTGTATTACTTTATAAAGCTCACTCACCCCATCAACGCCCAAAGGAGAAATAAATAGTGCATTTGTTGTGAAGCGTTTGAAGTTGCATGAGTAAGGATTTTCAGAGTTCCAAGCATGTACTGTAAATGAGGTGTTTCAAGAAATCACATGCAGTGACATAGGTTTCTTTTATTTCACAATTCTATTCACTGTATTCTATAAAGCTTGAAATATGTGCCAGTGCCTTATTTGGCAACAATGTGACATATAATGTTGAACTGGGTTCTTTTAATTGCTCTGTATTCTTCTTATTCTCTAGTTCTTAATGAACGTATTTCTGCTGTGGAACAACTGAAACATACTGTACATTCTCCTTTGTGTATTTGACAAACAGCGCAATTCTTTTGGACATTTACTCACATGGAGATTCTGTAGATATTGCGAGGTACTAAAATGGAAATCCAAGTACTTTTAATCAGGCCATAAAGTGCTTAAATCAGCTGTCCACAGTGGCAAGTGGTAGCAGTTTCTTTTTAAGCTAAATTTAGCTTCTCAGTAATAGTGAAAAAAGGCTACAATTGGCTACCTGCCTAAATGCTTTTCTAATATCACCACGTTGTGTGTACATAAATGTGACTTATGCAAATGGAGGTGGATTAGTGCATATATATCCTCTGACGTACAGTTTGAGCTGTGCCAAGAGGCTGTTGGGTGCGCTCCAGATAAGACGACACACAAATCCTCCATGTGTTGGATTGTGTGGGACCGCAAGGTTCTTCTGAAGCTGTGGATGTGATCTCCCCCTCAGAGGCTGATGCCTGGGGTGGAAGTATCAAACCTGTTGTGATGGCTCTCTGCTCCCTTTCAGAGGAGTGCCTGTTGATGAGGCCTGTTCTCCACACCACAGCCACCCTCCCAGGGCACTTCATTATTTCATTAGCTCAAACCTGCAGCAGTGGCAGCCGGCTGTGTTTGTGACATGTTCCTCCATCCTCATTTGCAGTACCATCAGATACACTGTCTCTGCTCTTTTGCATTTAATTAGGACAGGCTGTGTGGCTCCAAACAATGTGAAAATGAGTGGCAGCGGCTTGTTCCTCACTGGAGCAGAGCCTCCTGGCCACATGCCACAGCTGTGAGTAGGACTCAGTCCTGACACAATTGTGCCACTTGTGAGAGCTGTGGCCCACTGCATCTCGGTGTGTTTTAATGATACTGCCATGATGAAGTGCCTATTACAGACACACAGTTTACTTCACAGGCCTGACTGGCACTTGATAATTTCTCTCTTTTTGTGAAGAAAGACGTCCTGGTTTGATCTCATGCCTCGTAATTAGCCACAGTAATTGCAGCTTATCAAAGACAATTTGAACCTCTAAAGGCCATTTGTGACCATTTATCAAATTTTCTGTGATATTTCTGAGATTTGTCTTGCGGCCGTGTGTTGTGTATCCTCTATTAGGCTGTGCACGCTCTTATGAAAATACATGTATATGCCAGAGCCACTGAGGCGGTCACAGGAACAAGGGAGCCCTGTGGAGTGTGCTTTATCAGGGACCGCTCTCTCACACAGCAGGAGGCTTATGTTGTAGATGTCTTTTCCATACGGTTTCCACTCATGCTGATATGGATTAAATGAGTAGACAAGTTTATTGACATTTCAGCTTGCACTTAAAGCAAAATTATGTTTGTTTTTTTTTTTTTCTTCAGAAAGTCGGTCTAGCAACCTTATAGCATGGTATTTCATCGCTTCATCATAGACAATGCAGACAATGCAGCATGAAGAGAACATCACTGCAGAAATGTCACCTATTATGACACAAATTAAATGGGCTGTGGAGAATTTTCAAGCCAGGATTTGTTAAGAGAAAGCAAGGTCCACTTTAGAAAGTGATAAACATTATCAGTCCATAAATAAAAATAAGGAATTAAACTTGGCAAAAAGCAGGCCTGTCATGTTTAATTTATGGTTGTGCTTGTTTAAAACTACAAATACTGTTGATTGTCTTTATTCGAACTTCATGACACACTAATTATATCTTAGTGTTGAGACAGTAATCCAGTGTTTTGTGATGATTCAGAGAACAATGAAGATAATTATATCTAAGTGCAGACATATCTATAATCAGTGTGATCTGTTACAATGGCTGTGGCTCTGACAGATGACATAATCTCATCGTTGCTAGGTTACGACTTTTTTTGTTCATTCACGGAAATAACAAATATGTGTAACCATTTTTATTGATGACTAATATAATATAGGTAACCATATACAAAGTGAGTTGGTGTCAATCTGAACTTTAGTAACATTAAAGAAGTTACTATTTTGTGTAGAAATGGTCTAAATTGGATAATATTGACTTTCTAATAGCCTGGTTTACTGTATGTCACGGCATGTTTTGTGCACCTCTTCGTTTTTCTGTGGTTTCTCCTATTGGATTTGTCATTGTTGTGTGTCCAGGGACAGCTTAAGCAGCTCACTGAGCAGGAGATGGTCACGATTAGATGACTGATTATAGATCTGAGCTGTTGAACTCTATGGATATTTGGCGCACAGCACATAATGAAAGACAACAAGGTGTAACAGCGATTTACTGATGCTGTTATGTGTCTGACTGATGCAAAACCTGTGTGAAGGTATTAGCAATCATTTTACAGCAAGGTGGAATATAGCCTGGACAATACCCATCCAGCAGCAGGAAAAATATTTATTATATTTGAATGTGTTCAAGTACCATTTCAATGAGGACTTTGCTTGCATTATAAGAGTAATATTATGCATGCAGTATAATACTAATGAAAAACACATTTATTAAATGGCTAACTTGAAGAGATAATTCCTGTTAATTGTAATTGCACAGAGATATTCATAACATAAGCATTTTTTGTATCTGTTCGGTCCTAAGCGCTGCTGGAACCAAACCACCATTTAGCATGATTGAATACTGTAATTTTGCAATAAAAGCAATAAAAATCTAGCATCATAATAACTAAACAGAGGCGAGAGAAGCATTTCCCTACTGCTGCGAGGTGGTCATTTTTCACTAACAATGAGCCTCTCTTGTGTCTCTGTCAATGGTCTAAAACTATAAGCCTGTTTCCCAAACTGAGCCCAGGAGAGGTGCGGCCTGGAGCCCTGACTGATTGGACCTGCCAGCCTCCAAACAGCTGATTGGATTTGGCTCCGTTCAGGTCTGTGGTTCCTCAAAGTGAACTTAGACCGGTTTGTCCACTGAGACAGGGGCCCCAATAAAGTCACACTTTTGGACATCCCTTTAGCTGCCTTCTCTTATCCAATCACATTTAAGTGTCACTGTCTCTGCAGTGTGCAAATGTGGCTGCGAGTTTTTGTGTAAACATGATGCAAATAGGTTGAAAAACAGAATTAGTTCATTTTACACTTTAGGTTACATGCCTCATTAAGTACAGTCTAATGCGCAATGAAACTTCCACCACTAATTAGCAAATATGTGGTTTGCTGTGCTGTCACAATACTAAAATTTCAAATTCTCTTTTTATACTAAAGAAAAGGCTTAGTTCTTGAGAAAGTATTACAGTTTGCCCTAATTGTGTTATTATTTTCAGTATCAGTAGTTCAAATTAGTATCTAATTCCAATACTAGTAATTGCAATCTAGGTATTAATATTTCCTTAGTGATATGTAAAATAATGCTCAGTATAGCATATTTCTTCATGTATTCTTAATGTGTAATTATTGCATTGGTAACATAAGGCTATTTCACATTATTATTCATCATTCCTCTTTTTTTTTTTTACTTTTATTGTCCACACTCCACTGCTAACAACAACCACCTCGCTCCCCTCAAGACATCGGGTTTAATGCACCTGATTTTATGTCAAGCAACACAGACAACGTGGGCATTATAAAGGGAACTCTCCCAAGCAGTCTCGCAACGCAGTAATCTGGAGAAAAGAACCAAAGCACTATTACATTTTTTTATCAACAAAGCAAAATGTTGAAATTGTTGACCCTCAACAATAGTCAAAAAATAAATAAATACATAAACAAAGTATGAAGCCCTTTGGGCTTATGTCATCTTTTTTATTTCTAATACTAAAAACCTATAAGACGGCACCCCGTTTAGTAAATGTAATGTAATGCCATCCACCTTGCACCTCATAGAGCTGTAATTAGCGGTCTGTACTGGTGTTCGACTATCATCAGTTTGTAAGATGTAGCCATGGTCCGTGTAAGAACATTATGCATTTTGAATTAAAGGCCACTTATCTGTGAAGGCCTCCCTCCCCACTAACATCATATTTCCATTTAATGTGCGCTTCATCTGTTCCAGTACTAATAGCGAGACATTGATCTTGACCAGGCTGCCCAATACAAACGAATACAAACTGTGCTAAAAGAGCGTCAAGGATAAAGCTGCTGAAGTTTTCAAGGGCATTATTCACTCACGCACTAGGCTGATGAACCATACGAGTTTGGTTATTCGTGCAGAGCTCATGTTTAATGAATGTCACTGTGCGCACATTTTAATTGAATGTTTATACAGAGCTGTCATCTCCATTGCAGCAACATCAACAAAACATCACAATGTTTCTTCAACCAGCTACAGTTATCTAACAAACTCCCGCCCTCCTCGTTTCTGTCTCTGTGCCTTTGCCTATGTGAGAATTGGAGAGGAAAGGCAAGAGGTGGTTTGTGTAATATGACCGTGATAGACTGCATCTGTCTTCTCTGTGCTGCTCCCCTGGCTCAAGTAGTTTAATTACTTTATCCAGGGTAATTATTGTAGATTTACTTTTAGCAAAAAAGAAAAATCAAATAATAAAAATAATCAAATCATTTAAACACAGTATAAGTGAACCACCAGACCATTACAGCCATCTGATCCTCACATTTACCAACACAGAGAACAATCACACACACTCATGTCAGGTTGCCATGCTTTTGTGCTTTACTTTACTAAATTACCTTTAATAACTTGTACATGAAAAGGGCAGTCTTTACCTGGCCTGGTGGATGTCACGATGTTGGTGTCCACAGAATGGCATAATACAGATCTATTTTCCATACCCTGTAGTTTGACTTTCTCCATATTTCCATGGGTTCATGCAGGGACTGAGCCTAAACCCCAACCTGTACCTATTTTAATCATAACTTTAAACCATGCATAACACTGAAAGCTTTATACCCCCTTGAAGTAACTGTCACAGTGTGATGAATACTGGCCCACAGACACACACTTTAATGAAGTAGCTGGTGTAAAAGTTATGGGCGGTGTCAGTGGCAGTTGTTGTAGATAATATATATCAAAAACAACAGCAGAGTACTATTGTAGCTATAGTGTAGTAAAGGTTGTAGTTGCAGTTACAATACCAGTTTTGAAAGAAGTAGAGTAGTACATGTTATTGTGTTTGAGAAACTGTACTCATAACGTAACTTGTCTTCGTTTCCACTCCTCATACACTTGTCAAAGCAGCATTTCTTTAGAGTTTACTGCTGAAATCTCCTCCAAAAACTCATGAGTTTGGCTGCTGCCCTCTAATCTGTTATGCCCGACAACGCTTACATTTTTCCTAAGCATTTTCTCACCATCTCACTTGGATCCTGCAGTTTGTCAAGTGGTCCCAGCCAGACAGTGATCAATGCACCATAGATTTAATACCACTGCCTTTAGTTTAGCTGCTTTTTAATTGCTGCCAACTGTCACAGTACCTCTGTGGGGTTTATAATTACTCTGATTGCTGTGAAATGGATTGATTTTGAAAATAAATTAAATCTTATGGCACAGGCCTAATAAGACAATATGGTCACATAACAAAGATTAATTGCATCTTTCATTCATTAAATAACCAGCCATTAATTGTTCCGTTATTTTCAGACAATGAAATAAAGCAGATCAATTGTGCTCAAGGTTGTTAGATACTGTTGCTTCATCTATTACAAAAGGCCGACTATAACACCTTTCTTTATGTTTTGAAGGTGAAATCTTTCAAGTCATCTTAGTCTGTGTGGTTCAGAATACATAGATGTGGCAGCTGTGGTTTTCTTGTTCGCTGTCATTGAAGCGTGCTGTTTCTGAGGGCACAAGGGCATGTACAGAGGAGAAGGTTAAGCTCACTTTGGGATTTTGGTATAAAAAAGCTCAATTTCAGTTTAAGACTCTACACATCAAGCGTGCTGCTTCCCTGGTGTTACAGTGATATTATCAAATGCATATTTATAATGTTTTTATCTAATTGTTGTGTAAAGTATGTCAGTGTCATTGCTGGGTTCTTTTTTAAAGACAATACAGTAAAGTATATTTACCTTGTTGACGTGTTTCGACTGCTAACTGCAAGCCATCGTCACAACTCTTACTGGAGTTAGTGGTGACGTTACTTCCTGTAGGCGTGGTCAGTCTGATGGACCTGGCGGGTCTGGTGCTCTCTGGAGGAGGGTGTCTCAGGTGTGTGAAAGGAGGAACACTCTGTCATCATGGTTAATGATGTCTGTGCCTCGTTTCCTGATTTAAGTGGCCTCCCTGATCCAGCGTTTGAACTTGTTGTTCTCCGATCCAATGATCCGTGCCCCGGCCCAATCCATAATGTGGTTATTTCTTTTACAGCGGTCTAATACGGTTAATTTTAGGCTTTCTGCTCTGCTCCTTTTGTGTTCTGGTGAGTCTCTTTGATGTTTCCTTTTTGCATTCCAATGTTTATCTCTGAATGTTTGAATTTTTTTTGTACAGAAGGATACCACGCCTTAAGTAAGAACTAAACATATTTGTGCAGTTCGATTCACTTTTTTCAATTCAATGACGCATGTAAAACAAAAGTCTCACTTGTCACATATTTTTTCTCACATTAAAATAACAGTTTGCTGGTTTGTTCACTGGTTCGGCAGAAGTGCGATATTCTTTTTTCTCATAAGCAGCCATACTGTTTTTGATATCTACAGACCATGTGTATCTCCGATTGGCTTATCCACCTGTCAATCATGTCCATCTGAACGCAGGGAGATTGGTCTGACTCACATCTTTGTAAAATATTGAAAAAGTGTGTTTTCTGCACTGTAACAAATAAAATAAAATAAAAATACTGTAGAAACTACAGCAATTTGTTACACTGTGGGTCCTAGGCATTGTTAATGCTTTTTAAATAAATAGAGCATAAATGTAACAATATCGTAAATTTGGATGGACAACTTGCCACCTAAAGGTTATGGGATTGACCATTTGGTTTTATTGTCAGTAGAGGAATATTACTAGCTGTAGTATATTTCTAGTAGTAGAGGTAGTTGGAGTGGTTTGTGTAGAAAGAGAAACTTGAAATCAGACAAGATTTGGAAGAAGAAACTCATTACCCCTTTATGGTGTTGGTCCACTGTAATTTGAGAAACAATTTGTAGTTAAGAAGCCCTTTGCATTGTTACAGTTATAATTGAATCACTATTGGTTGACCGGTCTAACTGCTTTGTTGCTCTTACTTTGTTGGATGACACTGTTTTGGCAACTTCAGTAATGCAGTTATGTTACAATAAAAGGAAATCTCAGCAGCAGGTCTGTTTCTTTCTCCTCTCGCTCTGTTTCTCTCTTCACCTTTCTCCCTCACTCTTTACTCTTTCACTTTCTCTCCCCCTTCTGGTCACTATTATCCCTGAGCGTGGATGTATTATTCAGTGCAGCAGTTTTGGGTTTGAGTGTTGTTCCAAGACCCTATTTCCTGTTTCAGATTCATTTATTCAGATGTGACAGTTGTGAGGGAGCCATCATGGTGCCGTGCTTCAGAGGGCCTGAGCAGATTAGGAGATTGGAACAGACAAAGACAGTCCCAGCCCCTTCACTGTAGACTGCCGTTTGACAGATCACTCACAAAGCCGGAGCAATACCGCGGATCATGTCTAACAAGGCTTTTCTGATAGTGCTGCATCCACTAAAGTGACACTATGCTGCCATTGTTGAGGAAAAATGAGCTTGATGTATTTTTTAGATGCTACATGATTGAAACAGACAGCAGAACGCTCTTATTACCTACTTCTGTTTAGTCCCAATCAATTGAAGCACAAAATGTCTGTTCAGATGCTAATTATATTCATTATTGAGTTAAGCTATTTTTAATTCATTTTGTTTTTTAATCATGGAAATAAATAATGCTGCATGAAGTAATATGGGGAATAATATTAACAAAATCAACACGATTAAGTTTTCTCTATTATGATTGGAAAAGATTTGATAGTTTCTTAAAAATGTAAAATATTGGATAAAAAAAAATAAAAAAAACAACTAGGATCCATATGTATTTATTAGTTGATTTGTTACCAGTTGAAGTATAACAGTTCATAAATGATCATTGATAATCAGGTTACAATATAGTTATTTAAGTTCAATCTGTAGTGTAAAAATCCTCCTAAAAGTGATTTTTATTTGGTTGTTTCCATCCATCACATGAACATATTTGCATTATTCTGAGAGTTTGATTTCATAAAACTGGTCTCTCATGTTCAGACTATGAGCCGGGGTCCAAATGTGGCCAGTTTTTCTTGGCCCTCAAGCTTCCAGGTGAATTGAATCATGTTAGCATATTGGCCCATAGTAAGCAGTGCCTTTTCTACATGTTTTTTAACTTGATCTTGATCTACCTTGATAAACCCAATATTCCCCTGTACGAGAAATGTTCTACTGACATCAGAATTTGGTGTAAATATTTGTTAAGGATAAATGAATGTGATTTCTATTTCCAACACTCGTAACATTTTCCAGGCAAATAGTCGTGATACAGGACTGTGGACTACATCTTTACCATTGGCTGACATCTATTCCAGCGTTAACAATTGCCTTTCATCTGTGCTGAACCTCATCCCATACAATTGAATAGATGCTTGCAGAGGCTTCACTGTCTTCTATAAGGAGCAGGTAACAAATGCATATAGGTTAGAAATACAAGTACAAGTATCTCTGGGGAAAATTGTAGAGTTACAGAAGCACAATATTTTCACAGGTGACCTAGATTCAAGTCTACACAGATAACATGACTTATATTTGCGTCTACAGTATGCACTTTATTATTTGTGCTGACACTAAAATACAAAAACATCCTTAATAAGAACTCCAGTCAGGCAACATAACATCTTCTATGTGACTACATCAACACCTCTTGTATATGCAAAAAAATAAAATGTATTTGGTTTATAAAGTAAAATATACGTGACAGAGACAGGTATATTTGTTTAATATAGCTTATACTGAGCTTATGGGGGTTACTACATTGGATTTTTTGCTGTTTGCTTTTGTCCAATGGTGGTCGCTTGCTTGTAACACTGCAGTTGACAGACACTTGAGGTGTAGTGTTCTGTGAAGTTTGACGGTTCGACTCCTGCTTCCGATCTAAGCCCTGTTGGTAGAGCAGTTAGGTCCATTTTCTTCTGCTGGTCTTTAGGCAGTACGTGGGTGAGTGGTTCCTTAATGTAAAGCACTTCAAGCACCCATTGTAGGCAGAAAAGCGCTATAAAAATGTGACCGACATTAACAATTTATGAATTATCAAGAGATTATGAGAGAACAAGGGCGCTAAACTGCATCGAGTACCCACTGAAAGTAATAAAGTACTATGTTAAATATGAGGCTTTTGCTTTCCAAATGGGAAACTAGAGTAATTATTGTTTTAGGCATAGATCATTTTAAAAATATTGGCTTTTCTGCCGACTTCATCTAAAAGTTAAACATAACACTTGGTAGCATCTCTCAGTATCTTGGACTGAATAAGGCGCACTGTCCTTACATAATTCTTCCTTACCTCAGAGAGTGCCAGCAGAAAGTTATTTCCAGCTCTAATGGGATCAAGACTCCCTTATCTGCTCTTTGGATCAGATGATTATCTAAAACACTGTTCCTTGTCACAATGTAGTCCTCCTCTCCGTCACCCGGAGGTCGTGGGGGTCAAGTCAAGGTGAGATCCAATCAGGCCACGGCGCTCTCCCGGACCGCTGTACCGCTGTAATTACCCTGTTCTCCTGCTCCTGCTGCTGCTGAGGAGAAGGAGGCTGGAGATAAGCTGCAGTTTGTTAGGGGACTTGGGGAACCCTTGTCTACACAAACATACAGTTACTCATTTTTCATGTTAATTGCATTGTCAAGTTTTCAGCATCACTTTGCATCATAAGCACTAAGTTTCAAGGTGACTTTTGGACTTGGGAAGCGAATAATGTTTAAAATGTGAGAGATGGGTGACAGAAATGTTGATTATTTGAGTTAATAGTGTGCTACTTTACACCTAAATGCATTTTAGTTAAAGCACTGCTGCAAATGAGTTTATTATTATAAAATATTGAAAATGATCAACCAGAACTTCTGAAGTTATTTTAGTTTGGCAAGTTATCTCCACAACCTGCTAACTTTCTCAACTTCATGACTTTCTGTGTAGAAGCTTATTGTTCATCATGAAACAAAATAAAAGCTAAAAAATAAACTCTTTGGCAAAGAAAATCAGCATTGTCAACTAAATGGGCTTCATTTGCATAAACCCAGTGTTATTTTCTAGTTTCCTCGAAAACTAGACATTTTTCATTGTTGTTCTGCAGAGCTCACCATTTTGTGTCTCATGCACCTGGCACTGCTTCACATCCCAAAAAAAGAATGAGAAAAATCCTCTGTGCACCTTTGTCTAGAAAGTAAACCCTAAGAATACTCAACAATGAAAAATACCCCAAATCTGCTGCTGGTGTCCATTGTCCAGAATGGGGCTTTGTTAGACAAGAAATCAATTCCAGTTTTGAGTTGGAACAAAATTTTGAGACTTAATTACTAGCAAACAAATAAGAGAAAAGTTCAGCACAAAATATGATAAACAACTTAAATTATGACAGAAAATCCTACTAGCTAGTGCATCCATTAGCCGCACACTGTCGCTAATCAGATTTTGAAGCACGTCTAATTCAATTACCCATATGGCACGTCTCAGCACTATTCTGCTGCTCAGGGTACACACGGTGAGATCTCCATGATGTCCGGGTCACCTACTCTTTTCCTGAGCGTCAAAGCCACCACTAAATGTGTGTCCCCCGGTGCATAGGGGCGTGTGATTGCTGGACGGGGTGTGCGTGGACTTGTCAGGGACTCTCATTGAATTATCCCAGCAGCTGGTCCTTCTGGGCACAGCAGGTCTCGGTGGTTAATTGAAGCGTAATGGGCTCAGCAGCGGGAAGGGCAGATCTGATGCACAGCCTTGTCACAGCCACCAACCCTGCCACTGCCACACAAAGTACAACACTAAAGTCACTGTGTCTGAGTTTGTGTCATCATTTACACCAACGTGAAGGGTGTCAGGTGAAGAAGTGAGGAAAAGTGATTAGATTATATCTGCTGATTTGTCTAAAACCTAACACCTGATTTATACAGCTTTTATTTAGCAGATGAATGTGTTACCATCTAAATATTATTACAGAATTAATCAGTTCCTGCTCATTCTCTCTGCACAGAAAGGCTCCAGTGCGGGAGTCCAACACGGAACCCACTCTGCTATCGTGCAAAAAACAAAAGATACAGCCCAGTGAGTTACCCTGCAGCTCCACTGAGTACAATTTCTCAATGACAAAATACAAGTTTAAGTAACAAAATACAGGTTTAAGTAACTTGTATTTTGTCATTGAGAAATTGTCCTGATGTGCTCTCAGCTTTAAAAACAATATTACTTTGTAACCACTGCCACTTCCAGACAATTGTAACCTGTAACTTGTTAACTATATTTTTTTTGCACACTCCAAAAACAAAAAACAGCATGACTTAAGCCTGGTGCACTTGAGTTTCAAGTCGAGTTGAACACCTTCTATGCCACATTCATTTTCACACGGTAACAGCCAATTCCTCAAACTGCAGGTTTTATTAAAATAAGGTGGTTCTGGTTCGCACTGAACACAACACTACAGTTCAAGTCAGTTCATTTATTTGAGCAACATCAAATATTATGCACTTCAGTTCAACTAATATAAAGTGAAAAACTGAGAGATTTGTGACTTTCATAAGAAGGCATAAGTAACTGTTAAGCTACAAACATATTTAGCAACTTCTCCAATATGGACATGTCAGGATATTTTAAAGCCCAGAACCTCTTGAAGCCAGTTGCTGAGTTTGGCAATCTATAAATAATATGACTACAATATTTAGCTCCTATAGGATTGGAATTGGAACATGGATTGTATGAGTGTGCCGCCTCTCTCCTCATGCACCTGTGAGAGACTCTGAGAGCTCTGTTTGAGGACTCACGGTGATATCATGGATCATTGGCAGCCGATCAGAGACCACTTCAGGACTCTTAGAATTACAGCAGCTCTGCAAAGGCTACAGGTATTGGCAGCTTTGTTTAGGCTGCCTGAACTGATTCTTTTGGTCTCTGTGGCATTAGAGTGTCTTTGTACGACAAGGGCTGCACTGTGAAAAGCCTTTTGAACATTGTGGTGCAGGTCATGAGGAAGAGCGCTCTTTCTTTGGCAGACTGTTTTCAGAGTGTCCCCACTGACAGCACAGGAAATTACACAAGTGAGTCGTGCCGTGACTTGAATGTATAAATTACATTGCATCCAGGATGGACCCGTGCTAAGGACATTGTGGGATTTAATCAGCAGCGAATTATAATAGTAAATGCTGAACCATGAATTGTGAATTATAAGTTTGTTTTGTAGTATTTTTGCAGCAGTTTTTTTAGATGTAGTCCTCAATTTAGTAGCAATTATCTTGAAAAATCTCAATAAGATGTTTATGCATCGTGTCTGTAGTCTTCTGTCCTCACCAAATGATATACTCTTGCGCTTTCATTTAGTGTCTAGAGTTGCAACCAGGTCATTTTTTCAGACTGAAGAGTGTAATTGTAATAGTCTGACTCTGTGTAATTGTCATATTGGACAGATAATTGATTACAGCGATTGAAAATAATGTGTATTGTAAATTAGTTGAAATTACATTTTTGAATAAGACAAATTATTGTAGCGTTTGATAATTAATGAATTAATGTTACAGAAAATGGCCCACATTTCCATCACTGTGCTAAAGATAATGAAATATTACTTTATGCATTGCTTTTCTCTAGCACCATAAATACACTTTATAGCAAGGAATGTCAAACAAACTCAAATAAAATAATTCTAAAACTATGGCAGTGTATTAAGTCAGACACTTGTATCACGTGGAACAGGTTGTAAACAGTAGCTAATTTAAATAAGAGTTGATTTAATGATGTTGAATGGCTGCTGTAAAGGTTAATCTGTTGCTAATACAGAATCAATTATTAAAGTTCTTGTTTTGGATAATGGATACGGGCAGATAATGTGAGGGGGTTTCTATCAGCCAAGCATCCTATTAAGATGATGAATCAATGCTGGCACATCCATTAAGGGGAAATTTAAGATTTAACATTTTATCTATTGAGATTGCACCTCATACATATTTATAATTTAAACAGCAGCACAAACCATTGCCCAATAGAGTCTCCAAACAGCAGAAGAAAGATTTTATTTAGATATTTTCTTGCATGTACTTGACCGTTTTAACCCTTTGTTTGTTCATTTTACACTTTGTACATGCCACTGCAACAAATAAAAATGAAAAATAACAGAGCAGCTATTTTATAACATGTTGTTGGAAAATGGATGGGGTTTTCTTGCAGCAAAATTCAGGGAGCCTTTTGAAACACCTCTCCAACCTGACTGTGGACTTTGATACTAGCAGGTGGTTAAGTGGCTCTTAACAGTAGCTTATACAGAATCAAAGTTTTCATATTTGAGCTATTAACTTAAGTTTTTCTATCACTGCTCTGTCCTTGGTTCACTTTTGATACTGACCTTTGCTGCACAGTTGGAGATTGGATTGAGTTAGAGTTTCTCACCAATTGTTAAAATCCTTAAAAACCTAAAATCCAATTTTTCAACGACCACAGTGTTTTATTCTCAACACTAATAAACTAAAATCCCACAAGATGAGAAGAAACCCCAGTCCACTAGAATCATTCTGAGCTTTTGAAATAATTTATAGTACATTATTTTGCATATGGACATGATTTACATTGCAATTATTTTTCAGTAAAGGGGAAGTTCAGCTGAGCAATATTCCAGTTATTCTGTTATTGGCAACCATTCTCACCTGATTTCAAAGTTTTCATTTTCTTTGAGAAACTCTTTCTTTAAAGCCATAACCATGCATAATGGCATAATAATACATTCCATCTTGTGCCAGTAATCTCACTGTGAGACAACTTTTAAATTACAGGATTTCTCTTCTTTTCTCTGTAATTGGTTCAAACTTTGAAGGTAATGCTTTTATCAACAGTAATTTTCTGTAAGCTTAAAGTGAAAGTCAAGATTTTCTATAAGCTTTTAACAATAGATGTTCATAAAGGAGCAGAGCCGGTGCCAATCATCCAGTCTGAAAGGATAGATAAATAGAACAAAGACACAAGACGCAAAAATATTGTGTCCTTAGGCAAGACACTTCACCAACATTGCCTGGTTTGAAGTGGTGTTGGTGGCGATCTGAAGGGCTGATGGCACAGTTTGGCATCAGCCCCTCTGATTATCTGTACTTTCTTCTGTCTATCAATAGCTGAGGTGAGGTGCTGAGGTGTGTGTGCAAAACCTACAGAGTGGTAAACTGTTGGCTAGTGGTTATTGATGGGCTCATTTTACAGCTTTGCTTAAAGTTAAAATCTACTGTTCGTTGTGTAAGCTCCTACACAGAAAATAAATCTCTTTAGCTACTAGATATGTCTTTATTTGCTTGGTCCTAACTCCTCAACTTCTGGATTGAGAAAAAATAATTGACAACCGCAACTCAAACTCTCATTTTATCCCTTAAAGGTATATTTCCACAACTTACTTCTTTTTTTATTATTATTTGATTGGGACAGTGCATGTTAATGAACATACATGACTGAAGCACAAATGTAAAAACACCAGATTGGAAACATGCAAACTCCACACAGAAAGGCCCTGGTGACCCGGGGATCAAACCCATAACCTTCGTGCTGTGAGGCATGAGTATTGCCACTCAGCCACCGTGCCGCCAACTGATCTCAATAGAATTGTCATTGCTTTGCCTGAAATGCTGCAAGGTTTGGCATGAAGCTCATATATCTCCATGTAGACACGTTTTGAGATCTCTTAACCCACTTAAACCAATCTAGACCGGAACATTTGTGTGTATATTTTGAGACATTGGCAAATGATACGATCTTATTTGCTTATTTACCAGACCTAAAATGCCAATCTGCCACAAAGAGTTTCCATTTTCCACGGTGTAATCCTCTCCTCTGATTGTAGGTTTGTTTAGATCTGTAAAGGTGAAGCCATTGGCTGTCACACATGCCATGCTTTGGTAAACAGTCTAATTTCTCCTGCCAATTCACGTCCATGTACTCAAATAGGAAGTGGCCACTTAAATGCAGCAGACTGTATAAACAGCCATGAAGCTGCTTACAGATTGTATGCTATCATCTCAATTTTCTGCTCTTCAACATCCTTCCTGAGAATAGCACCAGCACTGGTTATCAGTTGCTCTATTTGCTGTAAGGCTGCTATATGCATGTATTATGATCACTGCAATATCCAAAAAGCATTTTGGAGTTTTCCATCTGATATCTGAGGGTTTTGCTGTTTGTGAGAAATATGTTTTAGCTTTAAAAGTGCAGTGTATAACTTACAGCAAGGGGTTTGCCTCCTACTAGTCTTCATGCAGATGTTAATGCTCTGCCTGTATGGGAATAACTTATCTTGCATTAAGTTAATTATAGGTGTTTTGTTGCTCATCATGCATTCTCGCTGTGCGTGGGGACACTGGCCCACAAATCTGACCTGTAATGGCCTGGTGGCATCTCTTGCTAATCTCCATGGAGGTAGATAAGTTATAGCTCTCCAATAATGTAAATTAAAGGGCATGCGTTTAAAAAAATAAATAAATAAAAATACATATAATATATTAAAATATCACATTTATATTGCTATAGAAACAGCATGTTTTCATTATTGTTCCTTATATTGCAGTGTAATGTACACAAGTGTACACAACACTACTCTCCCAATTTGAGTCAGAGTGCGTAAATTGCCCATTTATATAATTCCCTCTGTAGCAGTAATATCCGTGCATCACCAAATCCACTAGGCTATCTATAGCTTTGGATTGTTAGCTCAGACACACAATTAGCTGTAGCAACATGCAAAACTGAGACCAATTGGAGCTTTTAGCATCACCTCAAATAACAATTACAACTGGAAAAGAAGCAGTGAAATGGAACTGCTGTCTCCAAGACCAAATTTGATCTGTTCTTAGCAAAGTGAAGATCAATCGATACAAGGTTATGGACTAATCCTGGGATCACCTGTCAATCAATACAGGATGTGTTTCATTAGTGGTCCCAGCTTCTGCCATCATTCCCAGTAACAAATAGACCTTTACTTCCTACTCCACAGTGATCTGTTCATCCTTGAGTGCACTATAATCCACACTGCTACACTTTCCTCACTTTCCTGTATTGTCCCGGACCCTTATCTCCTGACTGTATATTCACGTCCTTCTCAAAAGCACAAAAGAACCAACTTGTTTTGTTTCACTCCAAAAGTGTAAACTTTGAACAGACAGAGAAGGAGAACTGCAACTTTTCTTACTGTCTATATTTTGTGGCCATACCGGCTTGGCAAAGCCTGATCTCGTCAGATCACAGAAGCTGAGCAGGGCCGGGCCTGGTTAGTACTTTGATGGGAGAGAACTGGGAAGTCCAGGTGCCACAGTGGGGCACCAGTGGCAAAAAATGTTGTTGTGTCCTTAGGCAAGGCACTTCACCCACATTGCCTAGTAAGGAAGTGGTGTGTGTGAGTGATGGTGGTGGTCGGAGGGCCGATGGCGCAGATTAGCAGCCTCGCTTCTGTCAGTCTGCCTCAGGGCAGCTGTGGCTGCAATAGCGGCTTATCACCACTGAGTGTGGAGTGAATGAATAATGAACTGTAAAGCGCTTTGGGTGTCTTGAAAAAGCGCTATATAAATGCAAGGATTAATTCATATTGGTTTCAGTTAATAGCAGAAATAAACCATATTTACATTTTAAATGACTGCCTCTCTATAGGCTAAGTTTAGATATCTGTAATTTCTCTACATTTCATACATTTTACTTATTTGTGATATGAAGTAAGAATGTTTGATTGTTGTTTGTTGATTGATTGTGGAGTCACAGTAATTGCTATATTGGCATTGTTCAAATTATGTTCGACTGAACAGTAAGTTTTGGGGCTCAGTATTTATCAAGGGTACTTTTTCTTTGCAAAAGTGTGGAGAATTTTACCATTTTAGAGGGTTGAATAAGTCACTCTTATGGCTAATTATTGATTTTCTATGTGATTTATTTGTTGCACCTCAGGCCTTTTATTGATACTGTATATTTAATAAGGGTTTACTGCGATTATTTTACATTGTTTAGTGGGATAAAGTCATTTCAGCACTATAGCTATATCTCTCTGTAGCAATATATTGTGCTTCAAAATGTGCTGTTTTATTCACAGTTACTGAAAAACGGATAGCATTCCTGGTTCAGTTGTTTTTGTGCTACCCTTTTGACGAGCAGGTGCAAATTACAACTTTGATTTTAAATAGGGTAGTTTGTTTTCTTGTGCCAAATACGGTCTATGTTTCTGCCAATTTTGCTCAGTTTGGTCCATCTATTTTATTGTGCTTATCAGGTTCAGACAGAAGAGACACTACTCAAGTCTCCAAAGACTTGTCCTCTGAGGGCCCCTGTAGCTGTCCCAGGCCAGTACAAAGCCTCTTAGATGTGTCCCTGTTTGTCCTGCGGGGTGGATGCCTGGTGGGACATGCTGCACTCCCCTTCAAAGGAAAATCCCCCGTGTGTCTGGGTTAGATGTGCAGCTAGCGTCTTGGCTCCTGTCAATGTAAATGAGCATCCGCTGTATTCACGCTTATGTCAAGTGCATCAAGTCGTAGTGGGAGGTCACAACCATACTGCTTCTTTCTTAGATCAGGCACACTGTTAAAATCATGTTGGGAGATATTTGTCTTATTCTTATTTTCCACTTCAGTGTATTTGTGTATAGGGCTTCACAAAGTTTCTGATTTAACCAACAGAAAGTTAGTCAATATAAGACAAGTACACTGTTTTTCAATGCATTTTTGAGCAATAAAACAGACTACGCAAAGTTTATTGATGTATTGTGGAACATCCAAATTGCCCAACAAACTGATGGTAGACCCCCACTGGTAAGCGCATCATTAAAAAACAAAACAGTTTTCAAACAATTTCATGCTGCAGGACCAGAAGTATAGTAGTTGGATAATTCTTATGTCTGACAAAGTTCTACATGTTGCTGAAGTTTATCTTTACATGTTTATATAGGACTTCTAAAGCTCATTAATACTGTATGTTGCATTATATTGCTTTTGTATTATTTATGGTCTTCCCTCCCCTGTCAACGCAAGGCTCCAATTATGGGTTTTAATGGGGTGCTGTGATTATAATGCTGAATATTTTAGATAAACTGTTTGAATATTAATAATACATGGAGACAATAGAATGCCACTGTTAATGCGACCTGTACATGTGGCAACTTAATGAGCTATTTGGACTGAATATGAATTTGTGTGACGCAGGTGCTAATATTTGGGGTAACCTGCAAATGTGATATATTTGCATGACAGCCCGTGATAAATGTTATAATTGGGTCAGAACTTCTCGCCTGAATGCATAATCCAACACGCATGGTTTTCACTGTAAACAGCATGACTGATTTCCAGGTTATGGACTTATTGTTTCTAATATGTAGATAGCGGTGCGTGAGGCGGTAACATGGCTGTGAGGAGGAGATTATTATGAGGAGCTGGCAGAGCTGATGGCTTCTCAAAGGTCAGTGAACAAAGTGTACATAATGCTTTGACATTTAGACAAGACAGAGGAAAGATAATAATCATGTTTGCAGTGACTCCCAATAGAAAGTATGACGTTTTTGAACTTAAGTCTTAAAATCTGCCCCTTTCTCACTAAATAATACTTAATGTGCCCATATTACGTTTTCTCATCAAAAACCTACATGGAGTTGTGTTTTGAGTTCTCCTCTGATACTGAAAACTCTGCTCCGTCTTGTGATGCCGTGTGATAATACAGGATGTTCTCCACTGTGTTTTAAAACTCCACCCACCTTCACTATCATTTCAAACATTTCAACCCCAAAATGGCTAGAGGATACTTCCTTTCACAATTCTCAAATCGTTTCAAAATGCATCTGAATTGATTTTTAAAATAACATTTTTGTGTCCTTGTGAAGATGCAGTTGGTTGTATTGAAAAAAAAATTGATAAATCGAAATATATCTCCTTATATTTTAGTATCAGGATATATCGTGCTATATTGAATCATGATATGCAGATCAAATGTTTTGTATTGTCAGGCTTAAGGCAGTGCACACCCCTAGAAATGGCTAATCTACTGAACAAAAGGTAAAGGGTAGTAGCTTTCTTAACCTTAAAACTACCTCTACAACGACATCACAAGGTGGAACAGAACATTTTGAGCTTTGGAGATGTAGACAGACTAATAAAAGGTTACTCAAACATGTGTGAATGAAAACTGAACACAACTGGGCATGTTTTTGATGAGGTAATAACCTTCTACCTTGGCTTAAATTCAATTTTCTGTAATATAAGACTTTTAAACTTTGTCCAGTGTTTAAGGTTTGTTTATAGAGTATTTCTAATGCGTCTGCTTTGTAGTTGTTGACTGCATTGACGCTATTTCTGCTGCAAACATGGCTGCACTTTGAAGTAAACTAAGCTGCCTTAAATGCGATTCCTCATTATGCACAATGGCTTTTGGTGCACAGTGTTCAGCAGTGCAGTGTCTTTTATTCTTCTGAATAATATTCTTGAGGGGAAATGGGCTGGCACAACAGGTCATGGGGTTAATGTAGTGCAAGTGAGTATTAAGTTTGCTTTTCTGTATTTCAAAGATGCTTAAATAACTGTTTGTATGAGGGAAATGGAAGAAATGTAGTATAGATACCAACAGAAAAGTGGTTTGATGTGAGAAAAGACTATTTGATGTGTAACCATGTCTAAAATGCCCTGCCCCCACACCAAAATAAATAGATACATAGAAATATAAGAAATAATAAATCTCTGGTCCCGAGGTTAGGACTTCTTGCAATTTCCTGATGTCTTTCTGCACTCTTCACCCCCTATTTCACTCTATATTCCTGGTTCTCTCCCCTAAAGTCCAGAAAACAACTCAACAACTCAAATAAACAACAAAAAAAGTCAATACACTAAAGATGTTTTATCACATGTACACCCTCTACACACTTGTTTTACATTTTGGGCTTTTTCATCCCAAACCCCACAGCTGTCCCTGCACGACTCTACAGAAGTCACATTTCCACTTATCGCCAAGAGCAGCCTTTTAATTTCACCCATGGTTCCCCTCTGCTCCTCCTTTTCTCTCTGAATAATTGACTTTTTACAGGTAGGGGCCTTGATCGGGACATCTTCTGCAGTGGAACCATGGGGCAGTTCCTCCTCTCCGCCTCCTCTTTCCTACTACACTTCTTTGCGCACACAGGAGCAGTATATCACCAGCTTATTTTCTGGAGGGGACACTATTGGCTTGAGGGGGGCAGGTGCGTGCTTGCTTCTCCTGACCCGTGTTATCACAGCGCTTCAGCTAGCAGGCGCGAATTAATCCTTTCGTCGTCACGCCAAAACTCACTCACACACTCATGGTTGCACACCCCCCGGACACAGACATAGGAATACACATATAGCCCAAAATCCCAGAGGTAAATTTTTATCAATGTAGACTCGCGGAGTGGCCCGGATTACAGCCATCGCCATGGTAATTATAAGCCTTTTTAATGAAGGAGCTGCGGGTTGAGAGGCCAGGTGGAACAGTCGCGTATAAAAACAAATCGGATTATCTAGCTTTGGTCCCATTTCCGTGCCATTCTCGAGGAATTATTGGGCAGTTTCGCTTCGTAAAGCAGAGACATTTATTTATAGTCGCAGTTTTCCCTCTAAATCCTTTTTGTTTTTAAGCTCAAGGGACACAAGTTATTCTATTTGTGCAGACCACAAACAACCTGCAAGAAATCCAATCAAAATTCACGTTTAAGATGAGAGATTTTCTTTTAACCAAGTAACTTCATCCCCAAGCATTTCCACTGGGACATTGTGCAAACAGCTATAACATGTTTGATTTAGCAAGCTTTGTGTTCCAATTGTTCTGGGTTAATTTGAATAGAAACAACATCTTTTTTTTTTCATGTAACGGAATATATTTGTGTGTGGCAGGGCAAGTTTAATCAGCGGATATGATTTCTGTGGTTGTTGACACTATTGTTTGGGCTACACATCAATTAGCTTCACTTTACTCTAAAGGATATTGATTGGCTTTGAATGGGGAAATCTGAGACGATAAGTGGTGCATGAATCCACAGCAATGAAATTAAACACCTTGGAAATTGGACTAACACTTAAATGCACCAATTTGTCAGCAGGAGAAATCATTAGGCTTTCAGACATCTCACAAGTACAATAAAAATGACCACAATTGCAATTTAATATGGCAATAACTGTATTTATCTTCTAAACATCAATACTGGACTTAAATGTTATTTTGTCATTTTGGTTGAATATAAATTAATTTTTCCATTTCCGATTTAAAGGTCATAGGCTATACCAGTAACCACAAAGTCAACCAGACTATTTGACTTACACACTCAGAAAACATAGTCCAGTTTAGTGTCCAACCGCCAGACTAGCCGTGTAATGTATATTTCAAACATCAAGCGTCCACACAGTGAGTCTGTAGTTCTACTTGCTGATACATGTTTTATACTGTACATTAAGATTGGCAAAAGACAACATTACACTATTGTGTTGCCAGAATGTGTGACAACACAATAGTGTGACCATACCGGCGTATCAAAGCCTGATCCCGGCACATGTCACAAGCCCGGGCCTGGTTAGTACTTGGATGGGGAGACCGCTGGGAAAATCAGGTGCCACAGTGAGGCACAATGGGGCAGTGAAGTGAATGAATAATGATCTGTAAAGTGTCTTTGTGACACATGTCAGTGAAAAGCACTACATAAATAAAAACTTTGCTACATTACAAACTAATTTCCGATACTAAAGACAATGTCTGATAGATGATACCGATTTCCTGATGATAATAGAAATGATGATGAGGAGGATGAGGAAGATGACACAAAAATACACCACACAATAAAGTGTGTTTTATTTTGACACAGTATCACTGCTCAAGAGTATTTAGCTTTGATACTAGTTTCACGTGATTAGTGGTATCCAGTTTATTTGACAACATTGCACAGCACAAAGTTCAGAATCTTGATAAATAGATTTTCTTGAAACATTACAGATGTATTAATCTTGCCCTTTAAGTTAGTTTTAGAAGATAATAAATGTGTCTGTGTAAAAACACCAGGACAAGGCTCTGAGTGAGTGAGTTTGAGTTTTATCTCTAGTAGGAGTGCTGTGACTGTGACCGCTGCCTCTGAACTGTGGGGCAGAAAGAAGTGTTTGAACGGTGGGGTGTCTGACAGTGGCACATTGCAGCTGCCAACTTAAGATTGTCCAACAAAAGAATAAGTCTGTGTAAACAACTGTGTCTCTGCCACTGTTGTTTTTGTCACACGATACTGCTCTTTTAAAGACTTTTCTTGGCACAGTTGTTACAGTGAAGAATGTCTTTATAAGACTGTTAGTGCTGATCGGATATTGACTCAAGAATGACATTGCGTCTCATCATTTTAAAACAATCAATATTCACTACAATATTATTAGTGTGCATCCTCCGTATACCAATACTTGTTGGAATAGATTTAACTGCCATACTGACTTTGCACCATATAACTTTTCTAGAGAAGCGTCCACTACCTTCTGGTGTGTTTTATTATAAAATAGTAATAATGAATACTGTGAGTTGGCTCAGCTTTTCACAGATCTGACCTGTAAATTGTCCTGGAGGCGTAACCTGCCAAGCACATGGGAGGTCTTTTTAATAGTGAAATGTTAGCTTTTAGAGATTTCTAGGAACAAACATTTTAATAGTTGACTGATTCTAAGAGCAAAGTGACCCTGCTGGATTTGAGCAGTCACCTTTTTTCACTTTGTTATCGGCGTGTAATCAATTACTGACTGGATTCACAGACTCCAGTTTCTTAAAGAGAACTTTCAATACTAGTTGACTACCCAATGTCTCTGCTTCATTACGCCTTCCATCAAATGTCACACCACTTAACAGAATTGCCGATTTGAGACAATTCAGGAATTTGTAAGTGGCATCTTGTCTTAAGTATGTTGAAACAAAGACCCTGTTCTGGTAATCGCCTTTGACGCTAGCGATGTGATTAAGAGATTCAGCACAGCTCGTCCATATTTAAACATCTTTTCTGCCACATATTTTCGCCTTTCACAAATTCCCCCTGTCTCATTGCATTTGCTTTGTAATTAATCACTAGCAATTTTGCAGTCTTCTACAGGGACGTGTGCTTCCGGCCTGGATAATTCAATGATTTCCAATTCAAGATAATTTTTTTTTTTTTTTTTTTCTGGAACTTAGATAAAGAAGACACAGACCCAGTACTTTAAGATTTATAGTATCTTCTTCCCAACTATTTGGCCAGTACCACACTGTGAAGGATTGTATCATTTAACTGATCTATGAGCCGGGTTAAAATCCACTGCAGTAGTTATCAGTGTTTTGACCCTTTCCAGCTGGGTTTAACTAGCCGTCCTGTCCCAGCTCGGGGCCCATACGAGGAGCAGACAGGAGTTTCAGTGCATTGGAAGCGATAAACATACAACTGATTGAGTTCACAACCCCTTAGCTTGCTAGACTTTCTTGAGCTGGCCGGCAAAGCAGAGATACTTCCCTCTTTTTTTCCAGATATAGCCCCATAGAACATCTTAACAGCCCGGAAAACAGGAGGCTATTGCGCTGAATATATGGCCTGCTTGCACTGCTGCCATTACTGCTTCGGCATCGCAGTTAAATCTACTGTTTGTCTGATGGGATAAAGAGAAAAGATTTGTCAGTTTTAATGGATTACCTCACTTCAATTTGGGTTTATTTATGAAGCTCGATAGTAGAGCCACAGCTTGGTTTACGCTATAACTCATCCACTGTTTTAGACTTTAGAAAAGAACAACATCCTAACTCGTCCTGGGCCATTTATGATGATATATTTGGGGTTGATGATATAATAATTGTAATCTTAATCATAATCATAATCATAATCAAAATCATCATCAATAACATCATTAAAATCACTACCATCATCACAATAATCCTCAAAATCATCAATAAATAAATAAATAAATAAATGCATTATTATTCTTATCAGGCGCCCTTCTGGACACTCAAGGGACAGTATTTAATTGATTGATTGTATTTAGTATTTTCGTATTGTATTTCAAGTTGTATTTTATAAGTATTTTTGGTATTTAGTGTATATGGTTTTGTTTTTAGCATTCTATTTAGACAGTATTTTAATGAATTCATTGCATTTAATAATATCATGTAACAATCAATACTAAGGATTATTCTCAATACCAGTACCAGAATGATAAAGTACTTTCTTTTAAATTTCATGTGAATCTGACTTTTTTTTTTTTACAAGCTCAAATGAGTATCTAGTTTTGATATTAGTTTAGGATCATTTAGTATCTGATTTTCTAAACTTTTAACAATCCTAGTTATAATTACTTTGATTTCCCTTCAGTTGTGGGGGGCATGCAGAGATTGTGGTTAATTGCCGTCATTAAACCTTAGAGTTTAGAAATGTTCTTCTTTTTTTAATCGTGATACAGATTTTATGGCTTATTGCCCTAACTTATCCCTAACACTTCAGAGTTCTATAGGACAATGTAAAATAGGCTATTTTATGCTGTCATTATTTAGTTCAAGGTCGGTCTGAAATGATTGCTTTATTACTGCTGAATACCGGCAGGTACGAATGGCTTGACAGATGGCAAATTTAATGTCCACTTACTCAAATACAGTCAAATTTCAGAGCTTAATGAATCCAGTTACCCTGTACATTCAAGGACATGTAAGTCATATCTAGTAATCCATCTGTACCAAAAGAATTATTTGTTTTAAATAAATACTAATCATTTTAAGGTAAATACATTGAAACTTGCTTACCAGCTAGACTACTACTCAAGCATGTAGGACAAAAAACAGGTGTAAACTTCAAAAGGCTTTAGATTCTTTTTGAGCTTGGGTAAAACCAGTGTAATGTGTAATCAGAGGCAAACAAAATGACTAAAAGCAGTTTACGGGCCAGGGACTTTGTAGTGCTTCCAGGAGGGCATTTGGCGTCAGACCAGAGGAAAGCGCTGTGCCAGGTGAGCTAACCCTGAGTGAGATCAGCACCTGCCATGTTGGGCTTTAGTCGTTTGTTGTCATAGCTCAAGGTTGGCCAGACAACACAGGTTTTCCATTGAACTCTAGTAAAGCAGAGAGAGGTCTACTACAGCTCTGTAGATATCAAGGTGTCATTTTACTCTCATGTTGTGCTTGTTGTGTCATTATAAAGAGATAAATACATAGATTTGATTGTAAAATATGAATTGAAGCACCCTGAGGAAGCCTACACAGACAAAGGGAGAACATGCAAACATCACACACTCGGGAATCAATGCCAAGACCTTCTTCCTGCGAGGCACCATGTGGACAACAATATATAAAACTGTACCTCTTAACATACTTAATTTGTAAAGCAAAATAAGTGCAAACAGCATTATATTGAACATGCTGTACATTTAGAAAACTGTAAATTTAGTCTACAAAAGGTTTAATTTATTACCAACAGATTAAAAAATGCATAATAGATTAAGAACATGCAGTGCAGATGGACACTGAGCATCAGCCACAGAGACACAAGACACGGTAGAGACTATGGATAATGTGTTACTGTGCCACTGAGGAGTGAGTGAATAATGGATGTATGTTCATGTGAGTTAACATTTCTTGAAATGTGCTACACAAGACTGACTGCGCCTATGAAGGCCATATTACAGGAACAATATTACTAAAAAAAAGAATCTGTTGTTGTCTGTTGAGGGTGTAACGGGCAATTCCACTTTTCCAGAACATCTTTTTGTTCCCTGTTGACATGCGCTTTAATCCTTACACGACCCACAAAACTGAAAACTGTAAAACACATTCAGCTCCAAGATTGAGCACAGATCCAATCACTTGTTTGTCCTCACCCGAAACTCCGTGTTCCCAATTGATTCTGCTCCGGGATCACCGTCTCCCATTCTGTTTGCTGCTTTTTATTCGGTTTGTATCCAGCACGGTGCAGCCTCAGAGACAGGGCCATTTAGGGCACAATGGAATGGCGAGCTGTGCCACTTAAAGGCCCTGGAAATAGGCTGTGGGTCACTGGGATGTGGGCTCTCGGGGAGTGTGTCCTGGAAGGTCAATAAGTGATGAAGGCGTAAGAGAGAGGGGGGCAGAGGTGTTAATAGAATCAGTTTCCTCTGCATGAGCGACTGCCTGGCTCGGGGCCCACAGGCAATCACACACTGTCATAGCAGAAAAAACCACACCACAGATTTTACATTGGGCTCCTGTCTGTAATATCACTGTCAGGACAGGCACATCATCTGACAGTCATCTGACCAAACAACACAGGCTACAGTAAGAGTCCTAACGTGATTCATAAGTGCACTTAGCCGTGTCCTGATTTAAATCTAAATTTAGGAGTTATTATAATCCTTTAATATATTCTCAGAAAATATCTGTGGGATCTGAGCTGAGACGAATAGAGGAATGAATAAAGGATAACAGATGAATGGATTATAAAGCACACAGTCACACCTCTGGCCCTATGTGGCTCAGAGCCTCTGAAATGAAAGGACGCAGCCTTCAGGTCATGCATCTTTATGAAGCGCCTGCACACTGTCATTCATTTCAGCGCTCAGAGCTGTTCACACATCTGTGACCGAACACACCCGTATCATATCAGGGAGAAAATGTATTTTTAAGATTGCCTTTGCATTGAGCAGGATTTTCTTTAAGTTATGTGTTAACGTAAATGTGTGCTCTTTTTGTCTCTCCAGAGTCTCTATCCTGCCCATGCTGCTCTGGCCCAGTAGGCCTCCAGTGTGCACCTACAGCACAGAAGCCGACCCAGGGATCCCCCAGCAGTGACAGAGCGACAGTCCCAACCCACTGCACATCGATTCACACAGGATTAAGGCACCACATGATGCTTCAACTGCAGCTGATTTACTGTCCCTGTCAGACTTAACATCATCGGAGGGTCTGCCTCGCGCCTGTCTCCTGTCTCCTGTCTGCTCCTGACAACCCAGTGAACTGTGCCTCAGAGCAACAACCCCAACGGCATGACTGGCACTCACCTTCAGGTACGCAAGATCTGCATTTATGCATGAGCATGATCGAAACTTACAGTATATTAGTAAATCCTACAAGTACAGTGTCAGGTGATCAAACACTATGCCCAAAACAGTATATCATTGTAAAAGCATACACTGTAATGGTTTCACTGTGCCCTATATATTCTCATGTGGTCACTACATGTAGAACGTGACAGGATATAAAGGGATATGAAAGCACCATAAGACAGCGCTCTGTGTAATTGTGTGAATCCAGAGGAGAGGGTAAATGTACGGGGATCAAATGGCTTTGTTTCTCTTCCAGGCAGTGCTGCTTCCTGGGCGTATTTAAAGAGCTTTGGATGGAGGGCCTTTGGTTTCTTGGCATAGCAAATTAGCCTTCAGTGTTCATTTGGAAAGATCTAATCAAACATTCATTACCATGACCACCTGTGAAGGCGCGGCCGTGGTGTGCAGCTCGTCTGGTGCCTTGTGATAGCTGGAGGCTCCAAAGTCCCTGATCCCTCTGAGTGAGCCCTAAACAAGGAGCACAGGAGACAGGCAGATTGCATTGCTCCAGCTCCTGAAGAATCAAACAGGACGTACAATATTGGAGCATATGAGACGCGCTGCCACCTGCCAACTTTTCAGTGGCCACTCAAAACCTGGCAACCGTTCTCCCATCCACATAATTAAGTTCTCAAGACTATTAGGACTATGCAGATTTTGGGTAGTTACCTAATTTGCAATTTAATAGCTTTAGAATATTGACCTCACAAAAATGTCACTGTTGTTAATCACTTTGGCTGAATTTTATGTCTTACAACATGACATGAGAAAAATATTTATACGCCACTACAATTATCTCTACTTATAAGCAAGGTTTTATTTGAAAATGACACTTCTTTAGATGTTCTTTTTTTAAAGAATTGGAAATAAAATATTATTTGCTCTGTGGTCGTATGTGAATTATTCTGTTGCACCTATACAATAAACTAGATGTGTTCTCACCCTTGCATAAAGAAAGTGAGTGCATTTGAATAGGATGTTCTCTTTACAATTTCAAAACTGAAATTTGCTTGAAATTACATAGAAACAGCCTTATATAAATAACATTCTGTATTGGTTGATACTTACCTCGAGGCCGAGCTTGTTTTTGTAGTCAACCTTATGTTTTGCAATCACTTGTGACATGTAGTGAGCCCTCAGAGAGTCCTATGAATAGTAAAAGGTGTTGGGCTAGAAGGCTGTGTAATCGCTGTGCAGTCAGGTATGGCCTTCAAAGCCAAGTGCCCCCAAGTCTGCCGAGTGAGGGGTCTAATTGGCAAAGGGACCACAAACTCCAGTCTACAGTCTACATACTGCCTATGTGAATGAGTAACAAATAGTACATTTCAACACCTTCCTAAAATAATCGCCATTTTTTCAGGTTTTTCAGGAAACACAAAAAAACTCCCTCCAAAACTGAAATTATGCCATTTAAGGAAAACTTAGGCAAAAAGTGACTTAAGCGATTATTTTAGGAACGTGACGATTTACAGTTATAGATCATCAAACTAAATTGTTGAGTGTTGTTTACATTATTTATTCTCTTATACGTCTTTCCCATCTAGGATTTCCTCAACAAATCATCTATTCCTTGTGTGGAGTGATGTGTAATTTAGTTTTAACCCGACTTATGCAAGCATGAAACTGACACAATGAGTTCCTCTTTTGACAGTAACATCAATACCCGACATAAACCATTTCAGAACGTGAAAGGTGCACTGTGTAACTTTTCCAGTGTCTGCCACCTGCTTTTGTCCCCATGAAGGTGTTAATTGTTGATGTCAAATGTTCCACAGTATTGCATTAAATCTATATATCCACAGAGACAATTAGGTGACAAGTTACAGGTCGAATCTGTGGAAAGGCTCCCCCATTCACAGTGAGAATACTTTGGTGCAATAAAAACACCTGTTACTGAAAGGAATATAGATGCTGGTGGATTAACATGGAGCATTTTCTTCCACTTTTAATTTGATTCATATATTTTTACACTGTTTATTTTCAGATATTTTAAAATGTGATTTATTTTAGACTATAGCTATCTCCCCTTCAGTTTGTCTGTGTTCTATACATGACCCTCTTTTAGACCATGCTATGTTTGGCCTGGCAGATTTGGTTTGTGATGTCGCTGTGATGAGGAGCAGGCTGTTGCTTCACACACTGGACAGATTGTGAGTGCAGCTAATGAAAGAAAAGTTATTTACTCTGTGTTCATAAAGTTATGGGCACAGACTTTAAAAACAACACATCAAACCTGGAGCTATATTAGACGCTCCATCGAAAAAATGGGCATCTGGCAAACCAGGCCTGGGCAGTGATCCATCCTTACCCCAGCAATTCTTTCTTATTAAACTGAATTTAGCCACAGTAAAACATAGCCGAATCTTAATGTAATAAGCCAGCATGAAACCAAGCAAAAATAATTTAGCACACGGAGCACACTGACTCACCATGTGTAAATAATCTGCAGACTCAGACACCCGCTGCCTCTCAGTTGTTAATCTATCTTCAGACATCTATGATACATACTTCTCAAAGCAGAGTTAGACGCTCACTGTGCTGTATAAACAAGCAACTAGTGTACAACTTTCCCCTAAAGCTGGATATAGGGAAAATAACTTCTGGTCACATAACTTAACTATCAGAGAAGCTAAAAGTCATTTACGCACCAATCAATTATCAATTATCAATACTGTATACTGGTGCTCTAAAAGACGAATTTTAGAGAATGTATCAACTTCTACCCCTCATTCACTTTTACATTGGCATGTAGTTAACACATTTTATTACAACCTCTAATTTTTTACATTTGGAAAGGAAAGGAAATATATAGTTAACTGAAACAGCGGCCATATCAGTGATTTGTTCTGTTTTACCATATATGATTGTAAAAAAGAGAATACAAAGCAAGAGAAGACACAATGGTGGCCACTGTCATATCTTCTTTCAATGAGCAAGACACTTCACCTACATTACCTCTATTCACTGCATAAAATATTGCATACAGAGAATTTGTGATACTGAAATAAAAGTTATTGATGTCAGTATAACATTGTTAACTATCCTTGTCTTAGCAGTTAAAATGGCCACTTGACTTTACACACTCACATAATAAACCAACAGCCTACACTACATGTACCTGGCGCAGGGCTGCTTAAACAGGGAAATTATAATAAATAGTGGCCATTCATATGGAATTATTGCGTGTTCTGTAACGTTCCACAGTATGGCATTCAGCTTAAATCTACCTCCACGGACACAGGGCGGCAGGTCAGATTTGTGGTGAAGTGACTCACATTTACAGTAAGAATTCATGTTTTTAATTGACTTGCAAGACATTATTTGCTGTGTTTTCTCAGATCATAGCAGCAATGGGGAAATAAATAGCAACGCATTAGCTCAAGGTATATTAAGCCTTTTATACATCTTATGGTACATAAACATTTACTCTCCCTCCTCCTAAAATGTCACTGCCTGATTAAAAAGACCCATGTAATGAGTGTCTCAGTTCATGACATTTAAATTCCATTATTATCATTCTATTCCACCAAACCCAAGCACGTACTGCAATTTCTCTGATGAAGTGAAAATATTTGGTGTATTTCCAATACTCTGATTACATCCAAACTTGAGGGAACTCTGCACGCACTGATGAGCCAATAATAATATCAAATCTCAAAACAGCAAAAGAGGCAGTGCGCAGCCAAACAGAAAATGGGCCATCGCGATCATGAACACGGAGTTCTCTACACGCGTCAAGTGTTACTGATTCAATTCAACAGTCATTCATTTTGCTATTGGTGAAACACAATTAGAGGCCTAGCGATTCAAGGACTAATCCCTCTGCACTCATAGGACATGAATCATAGTAGCTGCAGAAGGAATAAATGAGCCAGTTGTAAAAAGGTACTAATTCCCTGTATTACTTGCAGCTTACAGCTCTTCCCATAGCTCTGACTGCAATTCTACCCTGGGATAGTGAGGAGCTCAGGCCTCTGAGTAATTATTTTTGGTCTGTGTGGGAGGAGAAGTGGCTATCGCACTGATCAGTTGAATTAAAAAGTAAAACGTGACTAAAAAAGGTATGAGACCACAGACTATACTCATGGTGGATGTGCCGGTCAGATATCACATACAATTCAGTATTAGACTTTTGAATTGCGCTCTGCAACAAACTGTAATTAAAATAAATAAGAACAATAGAGCTCCATGGAGTAAGTAGGTTGTTGACCAGCCACCTAAAAAAATGCATAGTGCACCTTTAAGTAATGAGACTGCAAAACCTGAACTGCAAACAGCTTGTGACTATCACCAGAAGAAGCCTATAGACCTCCAGCAGACTTTGCTGTATATTTAAAGTGTATATGATTTACTATAGGGGATCTTTTGTGCTCTGCACCAGCCTTAGAAGTCCTGGACACATTTTTCTTGTTGTATAATGCTTTCTCTGGCTGCTTTTGTCCATGACTTAGACCATATTTTATGCTGAGGAATTGTGATTTCTTCCCACAGGAGTAAGAGAGGAAGCCATGGACTGGAGCATGAGTCTGAGAGATGACTTCGGGGTCAATGCTTGGACGCAGCGGGCTGGGATCTCTCTGGGCTTCCTGCTCCTTTTGGCCCTATTTTCCATCCCCATCCAAGCAGACATGGTGCTTCCCCAGGAGCACCACTTTTCATGGAAAGCAGGTAACTTCAAATTCTCCCCTTGCCTTTTTCACTATTTAGAACTAGTCTTGTCTAACATACAGTATATTGGCGTGTCAGCTTTGATTTTCTGCATGTTTTCTGAAGCATGATACCGTTTAATTAGTGCTATGAAAATAAGGTGTGAAATGACTTTCTGTAGAAATGTGAGTTAGTGTTGGTTATAGATAAGCTTATAACCTTGCAGATCTAAATATTTGTTTGTTTTAATAAGGAAAAGATTAGTTGCACCACTAATGGACTAAAGATGTGAGATGTGTGTGACTCTTTACAAAATTAAGAATTTAAATTGGTTTTATATTGTTTTATATGCACTTAAGTTTTATACTTTCTAGCTACCTCCAATAACTTGTATTTATTTAATACTAGTGTATTATAGCAATCCTCTGTACACAAGGCTATTGCACATCTCTGGAGCCCAAAACTTATTCAGCTTTGCACATCCAAATTACACATTCAAAAAGTAATTTCTGCTATTCATTACCAGGGACATTACAGTATATTCATTTACACAGGGTCCTATTGTGTCGGAGTCGTACTGGTCATCATGGTCATAAATGTGTTGCTGTGATTGTGGATGCCTGAGAAGATAGTGGAATAATGTCTCTGTGTAATGGACATCTTGGGTTTAGATGCTGCTGTAATGCCGTGGGCTGTTACCATGCACCTTTAATAAGATCTCATGTTTTGGACTAGTTGGTATTGTACAAAATTATAGTCAGCAGTTAAATTAGACAAGAAAGTGCATTCAGTAATCAATCACAAGCAGGTGTACTACTTAACTACACTTTTTAAAAGTATGTATTTTATGTTACGTGAATATTTGTTGTTTAAGTAGATCATCTTAACATAAATTTTTGGTAAAAGCGGGCATCATGCATTGAAAGCTTGAATTGTCCTTTTCACCATAACAAACATAACGGTTTATAGTGTGCTCTTTATTGCATTTCTGATTTGTATGTCCTACCTAAAGCAAGCATTCATTCAGCGTTTGAACCACCACATAGACTGCAGTGACTTTTGATATTTTGTGACTTACTCCAAATAAATTGTGCTTGAATGTTACTTTTCCATCCTGCCATTATATAGTCCCATGGCCATTTTGAACTGTGAATATTCAGGAGACATCTGAACAGAAATCCAATGTCATACGGCAGTCTCATATTTGGGGAATTTGAGGTAATCTCACGATTCATCCTTGACTTGCCTCACAAATTCAATTGAAATGCATTTCCAGAGCAGCTTGAGGACAGAAAACTGGAGCCTACTCATACAAAAGCCCGTCTTGCTGTGCGATTAGCACTTTCATTTCTCACTCTGTGGTCGGGTAATGACACTGCCCAAGTGATAAAGAGATTGATTAATTTCACTTGAAAGCGCATATGTTCAAAAAGGACGACTACACGACACTGGTTCTGAGGATTTGACATACTTGGGAGAGCTAAGGTGCTTTATGGGCTGTCGGTTAAGTGGAAATGGAAATGTTTTTCAAAGAGGAAAGCAATAGGTGGATCACTCCAGGACTAATCCTTTAAACATGTAATAACAAGATTGCTGTCAGTTCTACTTCACACGATGTTTTTTATTGAGTCTGTATACATGCACATCAGTATCCTAGTTCTGATCAGGTTTTTTGAGTATCCCGGTTTCGTCATGGTGCATGCATATGCAGTACTTCAGTTTCAGTATCTCAAATAAAGCAGTAAGAGACATTGGGATACTGAATCTGGTATATTCCGATAATAAACGGGATACTGCGGGATGTATAGGCAGTATCCTGATTACTGCAACATAAAGTTGAGTGCGCGTGCGTCCGAAAGACAAAAACACTTTTCTGTCTTTTCATCACAATGGTAGCCAACATAAATAAAGTGACCAACACAAATAAAGTAATCATACAAGAGTAAAATGACTTTAAATTAAAGAACTGCACTAAACCTACACACTTACAGTCTGCACTTGTATGACCCACACAGGTATGAGCTCTGAAAAGTTAAACATGAATCATCTACAATAAGATATGCGCACAGAACAGACTCACCATCAGCAGCACATCTCTGTGTCGCAGAAAGAACACGTATAATCCACTGAGTCGTGTCCTTCAGTCTGACAGAAGTATCAGAGGCAAAAGGAGCAAGCTGAGGTTTTTTTCAGCGCTTACAGTTGATGCAAATGAGCCATGTGGTTTTAAGTTTTGTTTCTGTAAAACATGAGCAAATGTGCGCCAAGCTGAATTATTATTAAATGGCTGATGTGACTATAGTGGTTATGGTTTATATGTCATAAAGTTGATTTTATTTATGTAGAAGATTTTAATTAAGAATCTGTTGCATTGTATAACTTGTACAATAGTGTGTGGAAACATTTATTTTTATCTGCTTAGTGGATCAGAGTTTCCTATGTTCAAGGAGCGGATGGTGATTTATATTTTTGCTTCTCTGTTAAATATAGAATTTTTGCACTTGCGCATTTGTAAGATTATGTCAAGAACACGGGTTACTACATTTGTTCCTATATGCAGGGATATGAGTATCCTAGTTTCTCAGCTTGCATGTATATGCAGTATCCCGAATACTATGTATACGCAGTAACCCAGATATGGCCAAAAACCGGGATACTGATCCACATGTAAACACACTCACTGAGTCTTGTTCACTACAATTGGTATTTTAAAAAAAATACTTAGAAGCATTTAAAGGGGCACTATGTAACTTCTCTGGTGGGATGTCTGTCTGTGACCTGCATGGAGACAAGCAGGTGTCCCACAGGTCAGATCTGTGGAGAGGCTACCCCACACATAAAAAGAATGGATGTTTTTCAATAGTCTCCCCAGAAGTAAAAATCAAACTGAATAAAGGAAAACTAAAGAGATGTATATAAGCAACTAAGCAACTGTATCTACATGGATACATGGAGGTGGCAGACCACACACAAAAACTGTTAAATAGTGCACTATTCAGATTTGTATTATTCAGTATTCCTTTCTGTTCTAATCCCCAGGCTGTTATTGTGTGCAGTGATTTGCCATTTTGATTTGACCAGTTCTACCCAGATACCCTACCTTGTCTAGGACAAAAGAATTCTGGATATAATTTCCTTTCTTTTTAAAGCTAAAACTGAAAATGTGTTAAGTGTACTTTTGCTACATTTTATATCGATTTGACTCTATCACACAGAGTCATGCATTAAATATGCGAACACTTCATTTGGCTTTGTGTCAATTTGGGCTTGTCGTTGCATAAAGATGTGCTTTTAAATGATGCACTGGCCCATTGTGCTGTGTCTATCTAGGCCAGCAGCTTTTGTGGGCTAAATCTTTTGTGTGCGCCTCTTTCTCCGGATCTGTGGCTAAGCTGAAGTCTTTGGCGGCTGCACAGACACCCAGCCATTTAAGCTCGACCTTCATCAGTGTCTCAGAGAACTAAATGGAGAGCTACTGAGACGGTGGCTAAATGGGCTGGCCATTCTACTCTGTGCAGGAGATGACTTTCTCTCTAAAAAGCAATACTTAGCCCCTAATGGTGGCTTCACATTTACCTTTCACCACACAATAGAATCACACCAAGTACACGGTTGTCAAGGAAGTTAACTGCATTTAAAGCTACAGGTAAAATGTTTTTTTGAACTATCTAATGAATTCCTATAGCAGCACACTGATAGCAGATGGATTGAGACTAGAACTTTACTCTAGTATTCACATGCACGCTGCACCACCTGAGTTAGTGTTGCCAGGAACATTCCAATGTACGACATTAAACTTATATATTAAATATTTATTCAATTACTTGTTTTTATTGCTCAATACATAAATACAAAACATACATTTGTACTTGAGGGTATTGTTGCCTCTCCACTGATCTGACCTATTATTGTTATTGGTTGAATTCCAGATACACAATTCACTTTTGATTTCGGGTTTGCAATCATTAAAAAAAGGAAAAAAAAACTGAAAAAAGGAAATAAACATTCGCACAGACTTTAGAACATAATCATGCTGCCCCTTTAACACTAACAACCAGCTATGTTCCTTATATAGCATTATCAAATTACAGGCAGGGAAACACTATAGGAGCTGATCTATGAGGTCTTCTAATGTACCGTATGACATAGTGCTGACTGGTGCAGCTTAGCCTTGGTGATTTGCATGGGCTCGGTGTGCTGCCTCTTTTATGTCATTGTATTACATTGCCTGCACAGCTGTAGAGAGCCCGTAACCCATTTATATGGCACTGTAATTGATTTCAGGAGATAATGGCACATAAGTAAACACTCGCATGCTGAGGACTGGGCGACCCAAACATCACCATTTGTCCTAATTAATTGTGCTGTGGATTGTGTTTAGCGATCCCCTGGTGTCTTCCATGTTGTGCAGAAAATGCTAGCAAAGTTTTTATGTTGGATTAAACTGTGGCAAAGTGCTTTAGTCGCATAATGATTTTAAAAGTACCTGCACCGCTATCATTTTGTATAGTTTGGAGAGTATTCTTTCATGTAATTTCTATCAATTTGAGTTGAGCAGAAAAATATTGAACTATCTATTAGTGTAATTAGATTGTCAAACAACCAACCAGGTAATAGAGAGCACCAAAGGCATACAGAATTGGTGTATTTGATATTCATTTTCATTTTACATAAATTGTTGCAAGAAGATGGCTAATAGTAGAATTTCAAGGGAAGGGTGCTAAACCTAATTTGTCGATGGAATTTTCTTGGTAAACGAGGTTATGCTGCAAGACAGATATAGGCTATTTCCTGTCTTTTCCATCTGGTATTATATTACTAAAGAAATCTGTAATGTTTATTCTCTGCAGCTTGGACGCTACAAAGGTGGATATGGAGAAATTAGATAAAAAAGAAAAAATAAGTTGGATGCATGTTTATTTGATGAGGTATTCATTAAAAAGTTGCACTGGCAATTGTATTAGTTTAGCATTATTGTACAGACAAGGATATATCCAGCTATTGGCCTTAAATCTTCAACACAGGCGATTTTTTTGTTGACCTGCTGCCCAAAGAACGCACGCAAAGATTTATTCAAACAAAGAAATGCAAATAGATAACCGCTTAAAACATGACTACACTGCATTCTTTAAGTTTGTGGTAAAAAGGGCTATAAGTGACAAGACATAATTTGGTAAAAATCACCCATCGGTTGCTCTGGATTCAAAACAACTGCCGTCGGCCATGAAAAAAACCATTTTGGTCAACCTCTAGTACAGACATTTGCATTCATAAATCACAGGAATTCACAAATGCCGATAAGTTTAAAGGTGGACTATTTAACTTTTCTGCTGCTTTGCTGAGAATGTTCCACAATTTGTCATTAAACTCATTCACAGAGACAGACAGGTCAGGTCTGTGGAGAGGCGACCATGATCTCACTTAAAAAAAAACATGTTTTAAAAGATATAAAAGATCTTAAGAAAACACAAGTAACTGAATAAATGCAGGATAGTTTAATGCCACACTGTCGAACATTACAGGCAGAGCAATAACATCTCCTTGGAGAAAAGAAGGTGCACTTACAGTAGCAGTATTGGATTAAAAAAAACTGGCATCCCCCTTTCCCACAGTCTTTTTATGTTTTTCTTTTTATTCCATGAAGACCTTGCCTGTTGGGTATGTCATACATAGCACAGCTTTTGAAAACAAACAATGCACAATGAGCTCACACTAGACACAAGGGACTGGGGAGAGTGATGCTATAAGCCTCATATACTGACCAAAAGGAAGGCTCTCAGATCCAGTTCTTTAAATTTACACGTCTAGTCTCCTATCCCTGTCTGATCAAATCTCCAGGGATAGGATAGGATTTCAGCCTTGAAAAACCTTACTTTATTCACTTGCGCTTGTACAATACCAAGTTAAGTTTTATTTTATATTGTGGCATCAAAAACAAAAGCCTTATTCCCCGATACTAGTATCTCCCTGATGGGGCCACAGTCAGTGAGCATCAAAGCAGTTTTAATTATGTTTTTCTCTTTTTGACTTGGGAATACTTAAAAACAAGAACAGCAGTTTTACCTGTACCACCTTAGTTTGGCATAATGTAAGGTTTTGTTTACCATCTGATTTAGCCTTGTTTCTGTCATGTATTTCTCTGATGAAAAATCTGATTTAGTGGCTGATACATGCAGCTCTCTGGAGGCTTGAATAATTTAGTCCGTCTTCTCTTCGTCTAAATTATGTGGGAACTTGGAGCGGCGCGAACCAGCTGAGGGCCAATGATTTTCAAAAGATGAAGAAATCAATAAAGGTTTTCTTTAATGAGACAGATGTGAGTGGAGCCAGATTAGTCAAAGAAATCGCTGGTGCTGAGTCGTGGTCATATTAGCACTCTATAAAAATCAAAAGCATTCAGCAGTCCTGGAATGTAATGTGCTGCATTATTACTATAATTTTGTATAGGCATTTTCAAGTCAGTTGTTGGCCTAGTACTTTTTGATAAAATGGGCAGGACAAGTCATGAGGAGTGAGCTAGCAGTATGTTTTGTGTTGACAGCAGTGCTACTAACTTGTAATATTGTGGTAACAGCACTGTAGTTATAGGATGTATAGTAATGTATTATTATTTTGCTGTTTTAATGCATTTTGCACAGGAACTCCATGTCCTGAGTTAACACTGTATAACACACGGCACATAGTTGTTTAATGTTTATGTAACACACTGCTCCATGTTGTTTAATCCTTTCATTTGTTTCCTTTGTTCTGGTAGTAGAATTTATACTGTATACTTAAACATTCAACACTCTTTAACTATAGACGTAAGTCTTTGCTGCATATAATGGAGGTAGATGTAATATTGTTCCATCAGAACAGAATAACAGTAAAGTCTTACCACATGTAAACCATATATACCACACTTGGCATGTGAAATATCATATATAACAATGTCAGTTGTCTTGATGCATTGCCTAAAAAGTAGTTAGACTTGAGTATAAAGTTCCTCTACGGTCGTTATAGCTGGAATCATTTTTCCCAGGCTGGTGGTGCATTAGTGTGTAATGTCTCCACATAGTTGCATCATCAAAGCCACTATCAAACATCTCTGCTCAGAGATAACTGTGGCTCTCATAGACCACAGAGGGCTTTTGCACGCCTCTGTGACACAATATAAACTAATGTAAAGTGATAAGCCTTTAATGAAGAATTGCTTTATACATTGATGGTCACTAATTACCTAGACTCACCAATAGTAAATGTAACAAAATTGCATCTATGCTGTTCTGACTTTAGACACAACAGGAACAGGAAAAGTGAGGCGATCTTGTGAGGAACTGCATGCACTTTCACTTAAAAGCAACACAACACAAAAGGCTTCTTCTTTTTCTTTCCTCTTTTTTTTCAAATTTCATGGCTGAAACATGGCCTTACAAATGAAGTGTATACCCCTTATTTTGTATTTCAGAAATTTACTGGGTAGCTATAAGTGTTTTTTTTCTACATATTGATGCATATCTTCAAATATTATTTTGTCAGCCCTTATTTTAGTCCGTGTAGGTTTGCTGTAAGCTGTAGGCTGTTTTTCTTTATTTTTACAGTTGGTATTTCACAGTTTCAGTGGTATGTGTGGAGTTTGGCTGTTGCCATTGGAAACAGGTATCACAGAAGTTCCTTGTCCAACTAGCATTAACTAGCTATATCATTAAAAGGTAAAAATAAAACCACTGAGACTGCAACTCCATGAAAGCAGAAATGTATTACATATATATTTTACTCCAGGTTAATTTGTAGTTTCAAGGGCAAGGACAATCCAATACACAAATCACAAATACATAAAAATTATCCAAAACCAGACACTGTTGAAAGAATCCTATTTAAACCAGCATTTACTAACGCAGAGAGAGCGAAAGCAAAGAAGTACATTGACGATAATAGAATGCAAGAGAAAACAACTTGTATAAATAGGCCATGTCAACATTATCACCCAATAATATGAATCATTTAGGCACACAGTGTTTTGCATTATTATTATAGTGTTAAGTGTCTTGTGCTAATGCAGCTAATAGATGCCACCAGTCAGTGTTAATATATGAGCCACTCTATTGGGACACAGCATACATTAATGCATATCAGACAATAAAAAAGCTGTCATTTTGGGGTCACATGACTAATTTATATGTTTTTAAGCCACTACTGGGGAGGCTTTTGGCATATCGTTGGTCCTGTGGGCTTCACTGTTGACGCCATCTTGACAACAGTACCACATCTCAGTCAATGTGCTGGGATTTCTTGGCTTTGAACTCAAGAAGCAGTTCTCACTAAAGCAAAAAAAAGGAGAAAAAAGAGAAGAAAAAACTGTCATTGCACTTCAGCGCAATTCTCTGCCAAAACAGGCAGCGATGTTTTGGTGTAAGAGATATTCATAGGGCATGCACTCCAAGCTCACGAACTCTGGAGCAATACTAATTAATGAGAGCATAACAAGTCATAATATTAAGCTCTCCACTATGAAATCCTGGCACCACCATGGTTATTATTGTGGGGGACTATTTTCTTGTGGCTTTAATGAAAATGGCAGATGAGTCACAACTCACAGTGCCAAATCAACATCAGCAAGTCCCTCATGGTTTTCCACTCCCAGTTTAATTTGAAAGAGATTCATTTGTATCCCAGAAGGAGTATTACAAACTCCACGACTGCACTGGTTCAGTACGAGTGGTGTATGCATGTGTTATGTGTGGGGCACTTTTGGTGTTTTGGAATTATAAAATCCAGAAAATTTGAGATGCAGAAGTCACGGGGTTATTTATGCCCACTCTATTCCATGGAGAACACAAAACAGAATCTTAACCAGCCATTTGGGACAACAGATGGAAATTAGCTTTGGTTATTATCTGATGTGTTTACGATCATGTTGTATGATGTCCCAATCAAACAAATAAATATTTTTTTAGTCATTTTTCAAATCACTGCATTAAAGAAGATTGTAGACATTCACAATGTTACCTCCGTATATTTGCTTTTGTTGCCCCTTCATTAATTTGCTAACACTAGGATTCCTCTCTTATTTATTGTAGCATTTAGCAAATTCCAGTGAAATGTAGGAAGCTCTCATTAAAATGTCTGGTTGTTCTGCCCCCACACGCCTCCTCTGGGCCGGTCAAACACCGTGCACGTTGAATCTACATTGGGATCAAGGTGAATGGAAATCCAAAGTTGACTATTGATCTTAACCCGAAACGAGAAAGTTACATATTCTGTATTTTCAGCCTTAACTCAAACAGTATGAAGAGATGCAGAGAGAGCCTTGAGCAGGAGACAGTGTATGTAAAAGTGAATGACAAATGGAGATGTTCATTCAGATTTGATCAGAGCTGTTAGAGGTAAAGCAAGTGCAGCATCAGAGCTTTATACTGTAAGTCTAAAGACAAAGGAAGTCTGTAGTTTTGTAAATCTCACAGTAATATAAAAACTATAAAAGACACATTAAACACATTAAAATGTGAAGATCTAATATCCAAATAATGGGCTCACCTTAGATTTGATTGCTGTAATCCATCTCAAGGGCAACAAAAGACACAAAAAACATCTGCCACAAGTGCTTGAGCAATCAATAAAATGGTTTAAATTCCATTTTATAGGAAATGTTCTTTCATTCACATTGGCCACTGTTATGTTCAGACGTGGCTTGGCGTCAGGGGTGTCTGGCGGATGTGCATTAATGGTGTTTGGCACAATTTTGACACTGCGGTGTGAATTAAGAAGTACGTTACCCTTCTGAATGTTGATAATAATTAATGGTGGCCATAGATTAATTTTTAAATCTAGAATGAAATTTTTTGATTAATATAGATTAAATGGCTCATTCAGAATATGTGTGCTACCTAAGTAATGACTACAAGTACCTCCTTGAGAAGAGGCTTCTTAAGACGTGTGACATAACGTGTTGGTTATTTGTGATGTTGTTGTAATTACATTCTAAGTAGTTTTAAATTGTGTAATTTAAAATGACGTAACTGCATACCTAAAGCACAGGGGAGAAATTCCCAGCAGCATTGATGAGGTGCACAGTAACGCCGAGGTAGTTATTGTCGTTGACAGATGTCCAGTGGTCCATGGTCAGAGCTACACACCCCGTCTCTACCATCTTTTTATCCTTTGTGGCTTTCTCTGTGGCATACTGCTCATGTATTCTCCTAATGTTAGTTTGTAAGATGGGTCACCTGTGGCTGCTCGAGCCCATCATCCTCAACCACGCTGATGGGTTGGCAGCTAGTGGCAATCCACTGAACAAGAAGATTAGTTAGCTTGTCTAATAGAGCTACATTGATGGGCTCGCCTCGGTTACACTCAAACAAAGTAGTTTGACGGCGACTCTTCCCCGGTGTTTCAGTGCTTGACCCGCATCAGCATTCATTAAGTGATGCTTTGTGTTTAGGTGGTACTTAAGACTGGTAAATCTCCTACAGTAAACTAATTCTGCATTGCATAAAGTGCAAACAATCTTAGACTTGTCGATGTCTCCATTGGGAAGCTTTTTAAAAATGTATTTTCCCTGTAGCAAACCTGGCGGCTTCATAGCTGCATCCATGTTGGCGTGTAGCGTTGGTTGTGGTTGTGTTTCACAGTAGCTACAGGTTCGAAAACTCGTCCGCCCCCTACAGTGCAAGATATACATCTGCGCTAAAGGTGAAAGTCATCATAGTTCGCTTAATATAGACCCATCTCCCTGCCCAACTTTGAGAATAGATTAACGGAGAATAGATTAAGAGTCCCACATTATCGCAGCGCGTTAATGCCGATAACGGCCCACCACTAATAATAATGAAATACTTTTAGTTCATTTGACTTTGTGAGCCAGTTACAAGGAGCTCTTCATTTTGGGTTTACTTTTAAATTTTTTTCTACAGTTATATTGACACCTAAATAAATCACAATTCCTGGATTACTCAACAGTCACATCCCTAAACCGGTGCATACTTTCGATCCTTTTTACACTGATTGTGATTTAACCTCATTCCAATCTTGCTTTAGTTTCTGATTTACATAGATTGTCTTTACTTGACATAAACGCTGACTACTCATCTCATCTGAAACAAATTATAGGCAAATGCATCTGGCAGATAGTTCATTCTTCCCTTGAGAATGTCTCTGTATTTTTACACTGCCTTTAAGCTATAGCCTTACATATACATCACCCTTATAGAAAACATCTCCTCTGCTTAAGCTGCCACCCCTTTAAATGCCCGAGGATAGACACATAACTCACTCGGAGCACTTTGTTCCTGAGGATGAAAGCAATTAAGACGTGTGTAGCTCGTGAAAAGCGGCTGTCGTTGAAGGGCCATTGTGTAAATGATGGCACAGAGAGATAGAAGGTCAGCTCATTACACAAAGAATCTCGCACTTTCAATTCATCTGAAAATTTCTGCGTAAAAAAGGTGCCCCCCTGAGTTTTTGATTTGGGCCTAACTAAGTCCCATGTGAGCAGAGTGCTGTCCCTGCCAAATGATTCTGTTAATTTGGGTGGGAACTTGTAAGTGAATATTTTAAGAGCATTACATTAAGGAAGATGATCAAATAAGAAGCTGCAGTGAGAGTCTTTTTTATTTATTATACATATTTTCTATATATGGATCTAAAATGGCAATTAAAGGTAAAGGTAAAGTTTTCTGACTTAGTGTCCACCATCTATCCTCATTAAAAAGCAGGAGACCATTACACCGCATTACTAACCAGCTCTGTGGAGGCTATTTTTGCACAAAGAAATACCTGCAAAATATGAAAGCAAAATGGATACGTTCATTGTCATACTGTGGAACATTCCAGGCAAAGCATCCCCATGGTGACAAGCAGGTAACATAAAGGTTGCATAATGATCTTTAAAGATTCTAGTGAATAAATATGATACATAAATATAATATTGCATTTTTCCTCAAAATGCCATGCACATTTGAAAACTTAGTAGTATAGAATGTTGATTTTGAATGTTAACTTTAAAACATTTTTTGGTAATGTTCTTGACATTATGGAATGCTTTGAGGACTAAACATTTCATGCCAGAAATGCATAAGGAATCATGAGAAATGCACGTTATTGTTTGACCAAGTGTCCTGTAACTGTAAATAGTTCAACTTAAACCTACCTCACATAAGTCGAGTTGGCTCTGGTCACTCCCCTGGTCGTCTATATTAAAGGGTCAATTGGTGGGAATCCACAGATCTAAACTGCTGATTATACACAAACCTAATACCCCTAAATTGGGATTTCTTTCTCCCATTAGACAGTATACATATGCCTGTAATCCAAGTCAAAGTAAAGAGAGTTTTTTAGTAAAGGTGCATTGTGGCAGAATGATTCCTTATTTGATAGATAGTCTGGCTTTTTTGTATTGTCTTATTTAATATCATTTCAGTGGTTTTTATTACATAAATATTTCTATATAGAATCTTTTGTGTTGTTAGACAATTTTTTCACATGTTGTCATCATTTACAGAAAAGGGGGAAAACACAAAGGTATTTTAATATTTTAATTATACGTTTTCTTCTCTTGTTAATTCACCTAACCTGATCCACATACTTTCTGGATTCCTTATTACTTCATTATAAAGATTTTTTAAACAGAATAATGGATTAGTCTGTCCTCACATATTTCTGCTGTGTGGGTTTTAGGAGGTCTGAGCTGGACTTGAAACAGCTGAATATTCGTCTCTTATC
>KN491164.1:5348-17189 GCA_000787155.1 Scartelaos histophorus | reverse complement strand
ATTCACATCAAAGAATCAGTTGTTAGAGGCGGATCTTCCCCCCGTCACTAGTTTAGACCTGAATGTGCAGAAGACTACCTCGACCACGCCCGTGAAATTGCTGAGATCAGCTTAGCGTGAATTCAATTGTGAATGACTGAGTGAATGAATGTAAAAATCTCATACAATATTTAAAATGGCATATTATTACTGTAGAGCTCAACCTGCAAGGCATTATCATGACCACCTATTGTAGTAGTTCACTTGAAATTCAATAAAGACTATAGCTTCAGAAAAGACAGAAACTTGTGTAGTCGACGCCCTGTGCTTTTTGAATTCCAATGAAGTAAAGGTGCTGACGTGAGCTCTCGTCCGACTCAAGTGTAAAGAACACAGTAAGTCTCTATGACGAGTGTGGAGCGGCTTGTCAAATACAGCGGTGTGATGGCTCGTGTAAAAGGGGGAGTTGTACAGGTTTTCTCTGCCTTAGTGAATAAAGGTCATCCTCTGTCAGCTAAAGGTCAATTGGTCTGTCATATGAACCTATGCACTTCGCTCTACTTTACATGTTGAGGTGAAAAAAGAGTGTTGAGATGAAAATATCTGCAAAGATGTGATAATGAGCACAAAGGATAAAGTGTTGATTATGGGTTGGAGCTCGTGTTTTTAGAAATTCTGTCTTAATTTTTGCTTATAAACTCCAACTGGCTCCAAATAATTATCATTTTAGCCCATTAGTGTGAATTTATCCCTGAGCAACCTGATATTTGACTGGACATAATAATTTTACATTAGTAGAGAGCATTCATTTATTTAATCTTGATCTTCCTTTTTTACAAGTTTGTGTGTATTTTATGAATTTGAATTTTACAAAATGGCATATTGAGCATTTGGGCTGCGTGATTTTAGGGGGAAAAAAAATAATTGTAAGTTTTCATAGCGGTATTGTGCTCATATTTGCAATATACAGTATGGGTCAATTCATCAGGCAAATTTTTAAATTTGATGTAGTTTCTATTTAACTTTTTCAAATATTGACAATGTCAGGTGCACAAATCTATGTTTGACATTTATATTAAACATTTTTAGTTTTTTTTTTCATGTACATGAATTGACTACAACCTTAAAAAAATGTCATGTGGTGCAACCGAGAATAACCATAAAAATTGTTTTATTTTTTAAATCATAGTTTGAATGTTCTGAGTCATGTGAACATGATATTGATATTTGAAAACATGAAACATGATATTTGAAAAAATTGACACACTCAGACAATATTTGTTTGAATATTTTGGGGGAAATATCTGTTCAAAAAGCTGAAATTTCATGTGGGACGACAAAACACTTCAGAAAATATGCCAAAAAAGAAAGAAAATAAATTAGATTAGATTTCGAGTAATTTTAAAGAAGTTTAAAAATCAGCAGTTAAGGGAGGATGGTCACACCACATGACATTTACACCCCAAGTACAAAAAACATGCAGAATAAGATTTCTGAAAAAAAAAAAAAAAAAAAAAAAAAGAATTGTTGCATCGCAGGTAAAAAAAAAAAAAAAAAAAAAAAGTTTCCATGGAAGTCGGAGGTAATACAGGTATGTGGTGAATTATTATAAAATTTGAACCTTTTTAAATGAAGAAATTGCAACTGGACAGACGTCATGTCATTGCCACATGTGAAACAAAGGATCAAGAGCAATTACAAAAAAACAACAAAAAACAAACGAACATACTAAATATATACATAAGCAGGCAACATTTCTAAATTAACTAATGACTAACAAAAAGAGAAAAATATGAATAATTTCTGTGGACAAAAAACAGGAAAAAATTGCTACAAAAATATAGACATTAAAAATACAGTGCAGAAACATTACAGAACTAAGAAACTAATTACAGAACTAAGAAACTAATACAGGAATATCTTAACTTCGATAAGATGTTTGTAGATGTACAACATGTTTCTCAGATTGCAGGTTCAATTGAGAAAAAATGCGCACCCCTATTAGGCATTTATGTATAACTTAACACTTATTAATTGTGATGCCTCTTCATACATACCATTTGCGTCTCTTGGAAAACAGGCTGATGATATGACGAAAAGATGATCTAAGCCTAACCTTAAGGCTTTATTCTGACTGAGAATGTGAGAGCTTCACAACATGCACACAGAGACACAGGAATCTGGTTTAAGCTTCTAGACTCTTTTGTGTTTAGTTCAGACTGTCGCTCCCCTAACAAGCTGCTCTCAGTCAAGTACTTAAAGTTCACTCGGCTCTGAGCTGCAAATAAATAAGTTAACCACCGACATGAGTTCCAAATATTGATATATTCTTCGGCAAAATTTGTACAGTGCATGACTGAATCTGATCTGTGAATGGCTTCTTCAGGTGATAATTCGTTATCAGAAGTGATAATTAATCACACTAATCAGTCTTAATATTATTGCTACATTCTGCTTGCATATCAATAGCCTCTGTGTACTGTTAACTGTATAAAAAAATTAATTAGTATAATAATTGAATATATGAGTAGCTGTTGTAGTCAAATGAAACAGAAAATGCTCACCAAAGTTCTTATTAGAGATGCACATGCAAGGAGCAGTAAAATAAAAATGATGAAATGCAGAGTACACTCAGATGGTCGATGTCCAAAAGCTTTTTTTACTTTATAAATTATGTGATGGCCAAAAAAAAAAAAAAGCCTTTGTCAGATATTTTTCTTTCTTTGAACCACAGTATACAATATGGTTGCCAGCCCAGGTGCTCATATACTCCTCCAACGAATGAGAGGTTTGGTGGTGTTATTGTAATTCCACCAATCATTTACTCACCCCTCATTCATTCTAGGCAAGTGGGATGAAATGTTTTGGCTAAGAACACAAAGGAAGTATGCAGTAGATCCACTGCTGCCTCACTACAGCCCCTGCTATTCACAGAGCTCTCCCACCCCAGTACCAGCATATACATATCTAGAGCCTCTGTAAATGCTGTGCTGTGTCACCTTTGCATCAAAACCACCAAAACCTTTGAGATACAGTTTAAAAATACTAAATAAATACTATGATTCATGGACCATTTTGATACTGATCTTTTATTTTATTTTATATCTACTTTATATATCTACCTTTACCTATTTCTATAAGATCAAGTCATGGGTGTGGACAAATTATTTCCTTTTCAGAAATAAATAAATAAAAATAAAACACCATTAAGCTAATAACATGACAGTCATCCCCATAGACTTTTTTGTTAAAATACTCTGCTGTACTGACTATTCGACCCAGGGGGCTGAGACTGTAGAGACAGAGTGAGATGGATTTTACTCTTCTTACCTGAGAAGTGTTCCCAGATGAGCTATTTCACTGACTATAGAAGGACCTATCAAGAGACCGGCATTGTTTCAGCCTTTGATCAACTGCACCGCAATTTACGTCAAGTCTGAAGAGGATTTGTATAGGAAAGAGAGAAAAAGTAGGACACTGGACACAATGGCATATTCAGCTTTATTATGTGAAATAGTTGTTAAATTGCACAAAGCCATGATTATTGGATATGACATAAGAACCAATTGTCTTCACTGCGCTGTGGTAACTGTAGTAGCATGCTCAGGGCAAGGTTGTTCAGATTAGGAGAGTTTAAACAGGGTGATTCATGCAGTCAGATGAATGGGGCCTTGCTTTTAAGAGAAGGGACATTTTAAACCTCTTGATCTATGTGTCAGCTTATGAAGGCCTGTCTCCTCATTGTTGGCACAGATATTGATCACCATAATTGAATGAAGGTAGTTGGTCGCAAGTAAATTTGTTCAAAGAGCTCCCAGACACATTAAACTTCAATAAGACGTAGCGCAAGACTTTGATAACAGACTGGCTTGCAGGTTTTACTTCTTATGCAACACATTTTAGATCCAACGTTATGTAAAATTTCTTTCAAAAGTTTTTGAATGTGCACTGCGAAACTTTGCTTGCCTCAGTGAAAATGTCATGCTTTAGCCTTCGGTTTTCCACATAGTACAGTGGTATAGTATTAAACTAGAATGGTACAGTATGCAACTCCACTCACAGTCAGAATTCATGCTTTCCAACGTGCTTTTTCAGCAGTAAAATCAAAATGCAGAAACATTCAAAGCAGTAGTATCGCTAAAGAGACAGGGTGGTAAACCTCATACCAGAAAGCTTACATAGTGCATCTTTAGCGTGCAATCATAGTGTAAGAAAAAAATTTAACTTGTATCTTTCTTTTTATTAGCACAGTAAGTCGTAATTAATCTATCTTAAGTGCTAAAAACATCCAGCATTGCAGTCCTCTATAATCCTGATTTAGAGTTTATGCACAAACTTACAAAGCCGATATGTAAATTTGCAGCACAACTTTTGTCTAAGCTTTGGTCTAACTTTCCTCACTGTGTTGTAAGACTACTAATCTAGTTGTTCTTTTCATACCAAAAGACACAACCCTTTTTCATTGTTCTGTGCAGCTCGTAGTTATTCAGACAGAAGCCCATGAATAAAAGCCTGCTGTTGGAGCATTGACATTGGGCACATGTTGTTTCCCGGAGCAGTCAGGAGACAAATGTGTTCCCAAGACCTCAGTCTGATTGTCATTCATGGCATTAGTCACATAGAAGGCAGCACGACTGGTCACAAGTTGCTATATTGCAGCAGTCTTTCATCATTATTACTTATGAATTAATATGAATATGTAATGAGTTATGAGTATAGTTTTGAATCAACAGTTTCTGAACATTTGTCATTAGTGAATTGTGTTTCTGTAGTTTGCCTTTGCCTCTGAGCTTGGTTTTCCCACGCTGGAGTGAGCAGCAGAATAATGCCCCTGCACAGACCAGGGGGCAGGCAACATTTCAATTGACACAACACATTCAATTAACGTACGCTAGGAATTACACATATTTCTAGTTTGAATTTTATATTTTAATTATAGTAGCCTACGTTTTAATTTAGAAAGATGTTTTTTTCTTTCAAGGCTTGACAAATTACCTGACACCTTGCATGCCATGTTTGGCATTTAGGTCAATTACATATGCATAATTTTACATACCGTATTGAATGTCCTTTTCTTCAGCAATTAAAGCCTGTAATTGAATAAATTGCAATATAGATAAGTTTAATAACATGCGGTGGAACACTCAAGGCAAAGTAATAGCATCTCAAGCAGACAAGCAGGTGGTGTATACTCCCTACCAACTTTCTTTCCATATATTTATACTATGACTGGTTTGCTAAAGTAAAACAGTATAATAACAAGAGCATTCCGAGATTTCTGATCTCCGCCAAGGGATGACGTGGACACAGAATCCAGATCTGGATTCAAAATTTTACGGAGTCGTCCCTGCACCTAGATTTACCTCTGGTGACAATTTCATGAAGATCTGGCCAGTAGTTTCCGAGAAATCTCACTAAGATTGTAGATCCAGATTAAGATTCCAGGTACGGATCTGGATCATCCCCAAAATGTATTGGAGTTGTCCTTGGGCCAAGATCTACCTCTGGTAAAAATGTCATGAAGATCCGTCCAGTACTTTCCGAGAAGCCCTGTCCACAGACAAATAAATAAATAAATAAATAAACTGACTCGATCTCATAATCTCCTTGGCGGAGATAATTATAGTCTTTATTTTACAGTTTACAATTTTGAGACCCCTGCATAATGTGTATTTTGTTTCAATCACTAAAGCAAATCACACCCTTGTGCTTTCAACTTTTACCCAGCGGCATATGCTCATATATTTATTTTGTTTCCATACTTGTACTATCCGAACTCTGCTGTTGTAAAAAGTCAATACAAATTTAGTCTGTGACCCCTTTTGCCCCTGTAAATGTCATTCAGTAGGACCCACTGAGCGCCCCTACCCTGCTCTACACCTCCTCCACTTTCAAACTTGGAGAGTTTCTCAAAGCTAAAGTTGTATAATGCTGTTGAACTCTAGGGGAGCGCGGTTCACACAGATTTAAATGAGTCAGTCACAAAGTTGCATTTCAATGGGCTGTTAGTGGAACAGGCATAAACAGCGAGCGGTGGGAAAAGGCCGCTCCTGGGTTTGGCTGTAGGGCTGCTCCGAGCGCTCCCCTTGATCCGGATCACGCTCTCACATTGTTCATTCCGTCGCACGCACTCCCATTCACCACACAAGGAGACCGGGAATACAGGGAGGCAACTGTGGATGTGCCAAAGCATTACCAACTCTACTGGTTTTGTCGTGTCAATAAATAAAAAAAACATGGAGACCAAATGAGAATATTAAGTAGTTCAAGTCAAGGTCACATTTTTGTATTTGACAGAATTTCACATTTGTGCATTTGTCAAAACTTTTCTCCCAAAACAACTACGCTTTAATGAGGAGGAAAACTTTTGTTGAAGCAAACATTAAAACATTATAAAAACATGATTTTGTAGCTTACTATTTTTTTAAGTAAACCCTAAAGATGCATAATTTAACTTTTCTGGTCGTCTCCATGGAGATATTATTGCTTTCTCCCAAATGTGCCGCAGTATGGTATTAAACCTCTGTACCAAACAAATAGGTGGTGCCATATAGTTTGGTTCTGTGGTGAGAGGACTCCAACATTTATCTATTTCAGCTGTAAAATTTTACCATTAACAACTGAAATATTTTTTCTTACTCGTCTTGTCTATGAGTAAAAAGTGTGAGACCCATATATAGTTGTGCACTCATTTGTGCGCAAAAACTGATCATATATTGCTAAAAGCCTTTTACAATTTGGCATAGTGCTCAGGGATTCAATCATCGTGTCTAACAAACTGCTTTCCTACACCTATCTGCAGAAAATCCTACAGTTATGGGTCATGCTTTGAATTGGCTAACTAGCTGCAATCTTTCCATTCTCAGAAGATAATGTGGAGTAAAATTATTGTTACTACTTTTCTTTGTTGCATAGCAGAAAGCCAAAGTGTTATGAATCAGAACTAGATCCCAACACTGGTGAACAGATGTACCCATGCCACGCTGACATAGAAGGATTTTAGTGCACCATGTACACCAAACGTAAAATGAAGTGCCATTTCCCTGGTTCTTTGCCTTTTAGACCTCAAGCTGTTGATGCTGCTGCTCAGTCCAATTATATCAAACTCCATCAAAGCAGCTATGAGACCTGGATATTTTTTTAGTTTGCAAGACAAGAGTGGCAGAAATAATTGGCAATTCACCACTATTATGAGAGGTCACTGCAGCGCTAGCTGTTTGCCATTAGCATAGCAAGTGCGCATGGAGGAATAAGCCTTGATTTAATTAGCATGACTCAGAATGAAGAACTGGAATAGACTTTTAAGTGTTTCTGTCCACTCCAGTCTAAAGGTTTGCACATGATTACTGTATGTGTAGAAACAATAGATTTTCAAAGTTATAAGTCTAATACTCAAATTGCTATGTGCTCAAGTTGCTCTCATTTATCAATACCCACGTAAATGTTATTTCTTTATCTGGATTGTATGGCTCCATGGACTGTATGGCTACATCTGTTTGAAGCAGTAAGGGAATTTTTTTCATGCTATAAAAACATATAATGTTTATAATGTTTATAATGTTTTTTTAAAAACTAAATGTTTAAGTTAAATTACATACTGGGGAACATTACATTAAGATCTCCATGGAGACAAGCAGGCGGCATGCTCCCCATCAGAAAAATTACATAAATACTTTTTTTTTTTTAAGCAAGACTGTGTTCTGACCAATCCATGACTACACCAGTAACTATATCTGTATATATCTGTTTATGTAGCATCCTTCTTTTGAATGAGAACAGCCAGCTTCTGTCAGAAAAATACACTCAAATGATTTTCATGTTTATAAAATACATCCCTGTAGCTATACTCAATGCAAAAACAAGATGCATTTGTGCATCTTTACTTCCATGTTAAACTCATAACTTCCCAATTCACTTTAAGATGACATTTTCTTCACCTTGGCCTAAAATTTGCATATACTTGTGGTGTGTACAATGGTGATACAAGGGAAGCATTTTTGTATGTCAATTTGTAGGGAACTCACTGCACTAGTAATTTGTATTTGGGAGAGCAGAATATACATCATTTTGTGAGCCCAAACACTGAGCAGTTAATCATTGAGAAAGGTGTCAGGTGAACTTTTAATGAAGATTGGTGGATGGGTGTTTGATCTTTATTACCTGCAAACACTTGGTGCCCTATTACACAAGGCTTTGGGGATTAGGCACTTTGTAATATGCTCCAGGGATACACAATATTAAAACTACTGTATTTTACAATTCCAGCGCATGTTCAAATCATTTACTGCCTTTTACTGTAGTAATCGCTGAGTAGTTTTAGCAACTCCTATGGAAACTGAGTTTGATGGTTTAGAACCGTCAAAGCCTATTTGAGTGTAGAGTGAGGGCCCTCACAGTTTGATATGATCTAGCAACAACATTCTTTGTTAAACCACTACTTATGCAAAGTTATTATAACTTACATCTATTTTAATCATCAAAACAGTAAATATGTCTAATATATTGCATAAACAAGTTCCCTTGTTTAGTTCCCTTTTGATTATAGTAAATAAATAATATACTATGTATTATAATATTAAATAACCAACAAATTTGTTGCATGGTCAAAAAAAAAAAGTACCAATGTTGATAATTGAAACATTGCACATCTACATTATTTCATTATTTCATTGTAATATGAGTAACCCAAACCTTAACCTATGAAGACTGAACATTTCCTGCAATGAATGTTATTAGTGTTAAAGCATATACCATCTGTAAAGAACATATGAATTGCATGGAGCATGTTTCTTCACAAAAGTGCAGGCCTGTCTGGTTCATATGCAGTATAGAGGTGCTTTTATTGACCCTGAACAGCTCCTCCTGAGACTCTACACACACTATGTCTGAAATGGCTCACTGGGGAACCCCATGTTATTGGCTGAGCTAAGTGCTGCTGTTGTGTTTGTATTTATTCAATCATAAATCCAGGAATAGCCTCTGCTGTGTTGGGCTGTAATTAATCTAAGTCTGTAAAAAGAGGCTCAATAGTATTTTAGAGAAGAGTTGGTGACCTCCGATATTCAGACTGTTACATAGCATCTGTCTTAGTTAAGTTCTTTCAGGACTGTTATTTTGGCATGTTGTCTATGTTAGGAGCCTGCATTTTCACATATCTTACCAGTCACAGGTGTATTGAAAAAGTGGGTGACCATAGCATACCAATTGCCTGACCAGACAGTCTCGTCTACATTCTGTTCGAATCCAGAAGGGACTGGACCAACTGTGAAATCCCTCCCCGTCCAAACTTTAAATGATCTAACCACAGCCGCAAATTTGTAGGACGTTTCCCTCAAATACAGAAGACATCTCCTCTCGACAATTCTTGTAACATTCAGAACAAAATATGTCACTTCTTTTACCTGAAATAAATTTGGTGCTTCAGTGTTGATTCTGTAAAAATCTGTGCATTTTCTCAATCCTTTATATATATATTTTTTCTCCTTTTTTATATATAAGCAGCCATGTTTATTTTAAACACGAAGCTGATTGGTTAATGCACCTGAAAGTCACACCCTGTGAAATCAGGGAGACAGGAAATGGCTCCAGATCCACTTGAGTTTTTCAAAGTGTCTATTTCTGGCTGGTTATATAAGCCAAGCAAGTACACTATGTAACTTTTCTGATGGAGGATCTAAAATGTTCCACAATATGAATGAATGATGCGGTTGTTTTCTAATGTCATTTTAACAAGGATCAAGGACCTGTTGTTTTATTCATGTCTAATTGGTATTAATGCTATTGATTAAAGTTAGGGTTATATGTGTGATACAAATAGCACATTATGCTAATCTATCATATATTGATATTTTTAAATGTTTGATCAGTTACCTTAAAACCTTATATATATATTTTTTTTTACATTTGCACTACTGATTAAATAAGCATGGACATTGTGTGGTATGGATTGATGCATTTTGAGTGTCCTTTTCTAGGTATAATTTGCCTTATTTGCGCCTGCAGTTACATAACCTATTATAGATGGCATTACCATAAATGCTATAGCATAAAATTTACTATCTGGAGGCGCATTAAACAATATGAGCTGCAAATAAGAAAATCCGTTGGTCTGTGACAGCATATTATTCATAGCCCTAATACATGCATTTTTATTACATCGTGACAAAAAAGAAGGGTTACAATTTTTGGGAGTCACATTTATCAAACCTTAAAAATGCTGAAATACGAATGAGCTTTTTTATTTAGTTTTTCCATGTCACAAATGATATGCCAAAAGCTATCACACATATACCTTAATGTAACTTTTTATCCTTGTGTTTCAGTGGTTGTTTACAGAGAAAGTAGACATTTTTTATCAGAATGTCATGCTGTTACTTGCTTTGGGCTTCATTAGTAGTACTACACTGTGGTGATTTTAACATTCTCAAAAAATCAAATTACACAAGGACATATTAGTAGTTTAATTTATTACATATTTCAGCAAGAAATTATCTAGATCTTTTGTTTGTTAGTCTACCGTGTCTATAAAATATCAATAAAATATAATAATAATAATATCTATAAAATAAAATATATATAAAAGGTTGTTTAAGTGCCCTGTATTTTCAGTATATTTTTCATAGTTACATATATTTTTCATTTATATTTTTAAGTATATTTTCAGTGTATTATCAGTGTACATGTGCCCTTGATGGTAAACAAAGTCCTCTACAATTTTAAGATGAACTTATTGTAAATCTTGTGTGTACATGTTTTGTCCTGTTTTGAGTAAGGACTTCAGGTGGAGGACAAGGACAGTGGTACTCTCCCTTTATAGACCTAGCTAAGATCTGGTGGTACTTGTGAAGCCAATTCTAAGGTGGTACTCAGTGTGATTAGTTTGAGAGTCACTGGTTATTCACAATTCTAGCTGAAATTGCACAGGGGAAAAAAATGATCCAATATATAGTCAGTAGACCAAGACGTTATGAAATATAGTATGATGTAAAATACAGAATAATATTGCATTGAGGGGCTGCTGTTTGGCTCTCTTGGGTTTGATATCTTGAAATTTGACTTGCCTATGACTCTAAAATGATGTAAAATTCAAGTTTGTGTCATTCAGAAACATTCTAATTCAGTACAGATTTTTTTTTGCTTTTCTGCATTAAAAGATTAAATAAAATATAAAACATAGTGTAGCTAACTGTGCTTTGCTTCTATGAGCCTGCACACCTGTACCTTATGCCTTCAATGTTCTTGGAGGTCTGTAACAAAGTTGGACGCCTCAGTTTGATTTCTCGATAGTGTCCTGTCCTATAAGTCTACAGTAATGGAATCTGTGATAAGAACAGTGGCAGCAGAGGGGGCCGCGCTGTCTGGGTCCTGATAAAGATGAACCAGAGACTGTAGTGTTTGGGCTGGGGTTACTTGAGCATCAATGTACAAAAACAACTCTCTGTATTGAGTGGATTGATGTGAGGTTTCATATTTGTAGACATGCTGAGTCTTTTTGTTGTGGCTATTTTACTGTCACTATTTTAGATTATACATTGCCATTGTGTATTAAAGAATATCAAAATATTAAAATTAAATATGACTAATGTTAAACTAATTAAACAAAACCAAATTCTGATTTCTTAAATTGACTATCTGCACTCAGAGGACATTGACAAGTGCCTGTTTTTTAATATAACATCTGTCTGTGTGCGATAAGTACTCCCAGTATCTTACTCAAAAATGTATTAACCATAGACCTCCTGAACATTCTCCTTTTATTTTCAGACATAGACAATATTAAAATCATTCCAGACAAATTCTTCCGTTAGCAATCAATGCTGAAAGTGTGAAATTATTCAAAATATTGCCAATTGCCACGGCAAC
>KN491163.1:14126-28849 GCA_000787155.1 Scartelaos histophorus | reverse complement strand
CTTCCGAATCCACGCCATCTGGAAATCAAGCCATATTTTCCGAAGATACTGAAGACAAGCCATCAACTGCCGGTTCTGCTCCTGCACAGCCTCCCGCTTTAAACTTAGATTCCTCCTCTCAACCTGGCAACGAAGCAGTAGACCAATCGCCCTCCGCAGACACCAAACCCGATCTCTCCGACCCCAAATTTGAGCTAAACGACCATCTTTATTACAACTGCGCAGCGCCGCCTTCACCTTCGCTGATGTGCGCCACCAAACTGGAGCCCATGGACCAGGTGGACCCGCTCTCTCCGGACTGGACCCCTGATGGGCAGGGTGCTCGCAGGGTGCTGTACTGCCAACTGTGCCCGCGGGTCTTCTTTTACATGTCAGACCTGGAGCGCCACGCCATCACACACTCACAGAAGAAGCCCCACGTTTGCCCGCAGTGTGGCAAAGCATTCAAGCGCTCCAGCCATCTACAGGTCAGAATGCAGTATCTACACACTACATACATGTGTAGTAAATAGTTGGTGCTCTCAGTATTCTGTAGTTTTATATTTGTAAGTAAAGTATAATGTAAGGATGGCAGTATGACCATCTGGGGGTTAAGGTGCTTTTCTGTTGCACTGTATGTCTTTCCACAGCTTCTTTTCACTTTTCTGTCATTAATTACCTTGAAAAGTGGCCTGGAGTTGTCTGTAAGATCTGACGTGTAACTTGTTATGTCACTTGCCTGATGCTGCAGAGAGTAGATAATTTTAATCCCAGTTTGGAACATTATTGGCACAGCAAAAGCACGACTCTCCATGAAGACAAGCAGGGCTCATAGTAGTGCACTGTTACTGCAGCTCTACGCTCAAATGCAGATGAGATGTAGAATGCTGTTTATGTTTCCTCTCCTACCGCTGCTGTTGGTCAACCTCTGTCATCGTCTGAGTGAGACAGAGAATGACTTGCCCTACAAAAAAAAAAAAAAATCTGTAATTTTTGGCCACCCGTGGAGTCATGTCATATGACTTGTGTAGTAACTTTGTTAGTTCCCAGGCCTTAGTGTGAGGTTGAAACTCATCATGATTGTTCCATTAAGAGATACAGTAACAACCATTTTCTGTAGTTACAATGTCCTTAAATGTACAAGCCTAAAGCAGTAGTTGTTGTGTAATAAAAGCTATTGAAATGTCTTAACAGAGGCACAAGCACATTCATACGGGCCAGAGGAACTACGTCTGCCCAATCTGTGCCAAGCGTTTCCGGGAGGCGGGCGAGCTGCAGCGTCACCAACGGGTCCACACAGGAGAGAAGCCGTACCAGTGCCAGCTGTGCCACACGCGCTTCGCCGAACGTAACACACTGCGCAGACACACCAAACGCAAGCACCCTTACCACCAGGTCGCCATGGAGATGCTGAGCGACAAGAAGAATGGAGGAAGTAAAAGTGCGTCTGCGGTGCAGGAGGAGGAGAGCGCAGAGTGGTACAGCTCCTCTGTGTCACACATGGACAACTCAGAGTCTGAGGCAGAGGCGTAGAGACCAGAGGGAGGCCACTTCCTCTTTATCCAAACACATTTCAACACATTCACAAAGGGAGCACTTTCATTTATGTTGAAACTTATTTATTATTGCATTATATTCCCATTCCACTGGACAGGGCCAAATGCTGGATTCCAAATCATGTATGATTATTTTAAAGTATAAGGGAAGACATTATTTTCCCTTAAAAATGAAAAATGTCTAACTTATAAATCCTATGAATTTATTACATTTGCATTTGATGCATAAAAGATATAGAACCCTTAATAGAAAATACATTTATTGAGTGCCAGAGCTGTATATAAAATAGTATTGTTGAACTGCACTACTACGAGAGATGAAGTATCTTTCAACTGTCAGACACTGTGAGTCATTTGCACTTTTCTTTGTCATTTTATAGGCCTTTGTGGATTGTTGCCTGTTATTTTCTGTATGTGTCCTTGTTCTTTGACCAAAAGATACAAATTATCAAAAGAATATTAGATTTTGCTTTATGTGGATTTTATGTAATTTATTTGAATAAAATTTCTTTAATGTAACATAAACACCTTGGTCTTCTCTCCTCAGTCCAGACCATATAGCGTTTATATGGCGTGAAGACAGAAGCCTGCAGAGTAAAAGTCTATATGAGGCTCATTCTTTAGAAAACAAAATGACCTAAGCGTCAGATACACCTAATTTCGAGATCATTTGGACTGTCTCCAGGAAGTAGTCTAATTGCATTTTTGGATCCTCTTTAACTCATTTTTCAGTCTGAAAACAAAACAGCTCTAAGGTAATTTATTGTTGAAGATGCATTGCCTACCTAATTTTAGAGAAGTAGAGAAAACACTCCAAGCGAGCAAAATAATACACGTGGTTAGCTTAAGGGTCATTGACTGACTAAATAACTATTGTCCACTTGCACATTTTCTCCACTAAAACATTAGAAGTATATTTTCTAACACATTACCCCATTTCCACGATTAGACTTTTGATGCGCCTCCTGTGTGTTAGTCCAATTAAATTGAATGATCAGTTCTCCACTCACGTGTTTAAATTATGACCTCTCGTAGTGGAAGTGCATGTCTTCTCTCATGTCTAGAACAAAGTGCGTAAATTGACACAAAGTAGATCCCGTTGGCCTAATTGACTCGGGAGATCCGCAGATTTGCTGAGCCAACAAGGTCCCGTGCGCAGCGTCGTGGATGAATATTCATTTAACTCGCCGCGCGCTTCGGCTTTTGGCTTTGAAATGCAGTTCGAGGTTGGGCACTTGCACGTGGACTGCATGAGTTTTAGGTTTTGGAGGACCCCTGATGCACAAAACTTTAAAGTGTGTTCCCAGGCACACATATTACGGGCTAAAATGTGCGTGCGTAATGTGTGCGTAATGTGTGCGTCTTTACGTGGAGCGGTCCGGGCGGCGGGCCATAGCGCAGGGTGAACAGCCAAGTGATTGAAGTGATAGAAGTAAACTCGTGGACACAGGATAAGTAATGAAGTATGCGAGGACAGGGATTTTTATTCATTTGATACATCGCCTGTTTTGATACGTTGTTGACATTGCAATCCGTTGAATCACACATGGCCGCGCAGTGGAACCAAAACGTCAACAAACCATATAATGAGTCTGAGTCGCCTTCTCGAGATTGTCATTGCACTCTTTGGCCATGTGAGGGCAGACTTACACTTCAAAACGCGGGACACGAGCAATTGCCTTGTCATCTCAAATGGTGGAGAGTGAATTCACCATGGAAGACACATCCAAGCTGCTTGACTCTTAGATCTAAATCACCCGGAAATCTGCGGTGGGAAAGGGACTTGCTGTTATTTCTAATGACATTTGTAAATGTTTCTTGATCTGAGCTGCAATTTAAGAAAGTAAGCGCATTAAAAAGGCTGTCAGTAAAACAATCTGTTACATGGAGAAGAGCTTCATTAGGCAAACTCCTCAAAGGTGCAACTTTTCTGATGCAGCGTCCACAGCTTGTCTCCATGGAGAGTTGTTAATGCTCTGCTTGGAATGTTTAACAGTATTGCATCTTATTGAGCAGGATGTCTGTGTAATCCTTCATTCATTAAGGGTGGCTTCAGATAATTAACATTTTCCTAACACTGAACTTAAAAATGTGCTAAAATTTGATATTCGATCAACGTATCTCCAATAAATCAACATAAGTATCTTGTCACTTAGGACGTGGTGCATGTACCGACTTGGTTGTGATTTAATCCTCATGTAGACTTGGTTTGGTCCTGTTCTTGAACTTCTAGTCCTGGTTCAGTCCATGGACACAAGCAGGTGATATATAATCTTCCAGAAAAGTTACACATCTTTAACAGTGATGTATCTGTCTTTACTACCAGTTAAAACAGAAGGGCTACCACATTTAATTATGTTTACTCAGTGTGTGTGTGTGTGTGTGTGTGTGCGTGTGTGTGTGTGTGTGCGTGTGTGTGAAAGAGAAAGTTAAAGAAGGTAACAGGTGCAAATCAGTGAGGGAGTCCCGGGTTAGAGGGGGGTGACTGAAGCACAACCAGAAGAAAAAGCTATTACATCACCAGCTCGTCCATGTGCCACCATGTTGTTTGCTTGTTTACTGTCCTTTGATGTAGCTCCGTCAAAAGGTGAACAGGAAAAAAAAAACAGATCAGCTTTTGTAATGAGCAATACAGATGTAATAGCTCCGGGGTTAGTCAACGCTCAGTAATGTTAAAATGTAGTCGCAGCTCTGGCATTCATTTTGGGCTCCACTGGTTGTTCCGTTTTGTTCCATGGAAACTGGAATTGGCCATCTCTTAGCTCAGCGCGCTTTGTATTTAGAAATCTTGACGTCAACCTTGTTCTTTGTTACATCCAGTTAAAGGTTGCATTTGTCTCTGTCCTCCTCTTGTTTTTTTGTTGTTGTTTTTTTCTGTTTCCTCTTGTGCAACATTTTATACAAAACCTCAAATATGTGAGATCCAAATTCTTTTATCTTTTGTGCAGTGAAAATTGCACATATTAAAACTGCAAGGATTTTGGACAGTTGAAGTTATCAAATAAACATAGACCAAAACCACTTCATGTTTAAAGTTCCTCTAGTGCACAAACATGACTCCTGTGAGCCTTAAGCCCGAATATTGTTAACTTATCAAAAAACATACCTGGAGTTTTGTTGCATTCACACATGTTTGAGTAACAATTTATTATTAGTCTCTACATGTCAAAAGTTCAAAATGTTCTGTCTCATCTTAGGATGTCAGGAAGCTGTAGTTTTCACGTGAACAGCTTTTTTATCTTTTAATTCTAGGACTGAAATGATCCAAATGATTCTAGTGACAGTGTATGGAGGTTTAAAACACATGGAGAACTTCTTCTATTACCACATGACATCGCAGGGAAAGTTTTTTTTGTTTGAGAAAAGAACTCAGTCTAAATATGTGGACATGTGTGTTAAACATTTGTGAAAGAAACAAAGCACTCTAGGTATGTATATTGATGAGGAAATAACATTATAACAGATCAGAAAGTAGCACAATATGGGCCCTTTAATGTCAGCAGATTCGCCTTGTAACTCGGTGGGGTCCCCTGCAATAATGGAAATAAACTGGTTTAATCTTTACTTTAAACAACCTGTGCAGCTTAATAGAGAATCGTTTATTTATCAGCTAGTATTACAAAATGAAAAGTGTATTTTGGGTGAATTATATTTATATATTTAAAAAAAACGTGGAAAATGATAAACAAAATGTAATTCAAAAGTATTACATGGCAGTAGACATTACATCTAACATAAATATGGCTATAGTAAAATCTTTTAACAAAGATTAGCCACAGTAGCAGTCCATAGTCTCAGGTTGTGTGTCACTCTTCCCTTTCACCTCTCTGCAGTCTACTCACCCGAGCCCACCCCCATGAGGTCCCCTTCCTCCCTCAGTGACCTGCTGAAGCAGCACACACCAACCTGTCTGTCAAAGGAGCCAACAGGTGCTGCAGTACAACTCCACTACCCCCACGTTCCTGCCCCTGTCCTCCCTCTCTCCCCTGTCCTCCCTCCTCTCCCCCCTTTCCGTCTGAATATTCTCTGGGCCACATAGGCACACCTTCAGGCTAACACTCTAGATTCACACTTTACTTTAAATGCTGTGAGCGTGAAGCCAAAATATCCACTGCCGATTTTAACTGTAAACTGTGTGGACGGACAGCTTCCTAACAGGCCTGTCTCAATAACACGTTTTAAAGTGTGACATATTGCTTCAAAAACATCGCAATAAATAATCACATTCAACACTTTTCACAATTAATGGCACTGTAAAAAATACTTAAAATAAATAAAATAAAAACAGTTAGGCTAAGTTCACCTTTGCACACACTACATCAAAATTGGCACTAGACCAAGACTAAATCCAGAACTATACCTGGACTAGGCCAGAACTAAACTAGGACTAAACCCGTGCCAAACCCAGTCTACTTCACGACAGGTGTGAACAGGCCCTGAGTTAATATAGAGGTCAGAGTCGAGTCCTTATTTATTCAACTCTATGCACTACACTTCTCATTAATGCATTTATTAGAAAAATATATATTAATCTCCCAAAAATCCTGGACTGGCCTAGTGACCCGTGACTCTAGAAGGTGTCATCATGGCCCACATGCACACGCACAGGACCACTCCACAGCTAAATCACTCCAGGAGGGTGACTCAAAGCGACAGGAGCATATGAACCTGGTACTGAAGCTGATCTGAGTCCCAGCGCCCCGGGCTTCTCACAGCGCCGTGTAATATAGTGTCATCTTAACATTATGACGACATTAAGGAAGTCAAACCCTTCACTTACTATGGAAATGACCAAATAAGAGCTAAGATTTCATTCGGAATGTTCCTCCGCCTCAAATATGTGACCAGATATATGAAATCACTATAGATAAAAGCTCTACTGGCTTTATTTTTGCTTTTACGAGTGGATTAGAAGATAAGAGAAGGGTTTTTCCTACTAAAAATGAATAGATTTTAAGCACAACAAATATGTAACCAGCGTACAACAAAGTGCCCACTTAAAAAAAAATAAAAAAATCACAAAATCCTCTCTAGTGGGATAACAGATGTCCACTCTATGATTATCTTTTATTATATTGTGACTGAAAAATTACAATCATCAACCGACTAAACATGGCTGAAGGATTTGTTAAAAAAAAGTATTCATTTTAACTTTTCTGACAAGCATTGCGATTGTGATTGCGATTTATGTTTTAATAATAGGATTCTGTTCAAATTTTCTAATTGAAGAGTCAAAAAGAGCAAATTAATACAAGAATCACATTTCAGAACCCATATAAACTACAGGATTATCATTTTTATGCAGAATAAGACTGATTTTTTGGATTTTGCAGCCTTGACAATCCCTATAATGATTTTGACATCTCTACTTTGGACACTACAAACTCCTCAAACTCTGCGGTGGAGTGGACCGGTCAGTCGATGACAAGTGGGAAGGGGTGTGTGTGTGTGTGTGCAGGACTGGGGGGGAGAACGGGACACGCCGCTACCAAGGGGGAGGGGTGAGGTTTGACAGTCGACTGCAGTTGGCACCTCGGATCCAGGATGCTTTGGGGGCGGACAGGGAGAAGGGCCAAGGACTGAAGCCAGAGGTACAGACAGTAGATTCAGGGTGAGTAGACTACAGCACGGGCACGAAGGAAGCGCCCGTCCTCCTCTCCTTGATTTGAACTTAACCCATGACGCGGATATGAACTTAAATGGGACGTATTTTTACTAAAGGAATCCAGAAGTTTGCCTGTCTTGTCCTCTAACCTGCCCCTCTCTCAATCTCTGCAAGGGACTCCACTGTCTGTAAGTAAGATTTTTGCATTTTTGTTTGCACGAATAAAGAAGCGTTTGACTTTTTTTGACTTGTATTGACGTGTAAAAGAACAATCATTGTCTTGTCATTGGTCACTGGGCAATTTGTAACGGAAATGTGGTCTAATTTTTTCCCTATATTTGAACTATATCTTGAACTTGCCGCCAAATGTGCCAATGTCCAGTGAGATGCCGTAAGTTGCCGCAATTCAAGTTTATCCCTCACAACGAATGTCCAAGGCTCATCGTAGACGTCAAAAGAGGCCGGACTAGGGTTGGTCCATCGCGACGCCTCTCCGGAGCTGTCTCTTCGACTAAAAGCTCCTCCGTCTGTTTAAATCCGTGTGTCATTGGCTGCGTCTCCGCTCGGGCTGCGGCGAGTGTGTGATCACGACAGGACGTCCATAGGGGAAGCCGGCTGTTGTCGAGGACGCGGATTCTGTGTGCGTTCGCGTCCCTCCTCCCTCCCGATGACACTTTCAATTGATACTTTGCTGCTCGTTTCATTAATATTCCCCGGGGAGGTGAGGCTAGCTGGAGGCACTGCTCTGTGTGAAGCCCTGTTACCCAAATTAGACTTTAATGAGCTTTATTTTAACACAATCTGACCAAAAATAACAGGCTTAGTTGGCGCTACAACAGGTGAGCTCATTTGTGCCGTTAAACAAGCCTCTCAAATAACGTTACAGTCACAAGTTAACACCTGCTAGCTTTAGCCTGCAGTTTTTCAGGTAGTCACTCTCACCTTTTTTTTGTTAAAAATCAAACAAAACCATGAACACTTCACACATGACAGATTCCTGAAAATGTGTTGTTTCAGTTTATTTTTTCTTGAATTTTCAGATCTTACATTTTTTTGGTATGATTTATGTTATTGCAAATGTGTGCATTGGGTCACCATGGTAACAGCTGAACATTTTGCCACAGACATGTATGCAGAACACCCCCCCCTTTTAAGGATGATGTCCCTACAGAGTATCAGTATGTCTTTGTGTCACTGCATTAACAAGCAGCTGTGCCTCTCTTTCTGCAGACACAGAGAGGACAGACGAGAGGCAGAGTCTTCTTCTTCTCCTGGTTCTAGTCTTTGTCTCCACTCCGGCCCCTGCTCCTCACCACCATGACCCTGGCGGCCTCCGAGAGGTCACTGCTCATCAGAAACAAGTTCCGCTCAGGTGAGAAGCCAAGAAAACAAAGAAAAATCTATTGCAAGTAATCACAGCAGTGGGTACATTTACATGGGCAGTAAAAATAATCAGATAAAACAATTGGAGATAAGGTTTTTGGTGCGTCTTTACAGCACAAAATGAATCTAATCATCAAAAATACCTGGTAACATGCGAATCAATCAATGGACTTGTAGTGGAACTGTTTTATTATGCCTGGTGAACACTGTGCTATTGTTAGAATAATTGTGTATTTTATCTCATCTATACTATAATCATATATTTTATCATATACATATCATATATATCATATAGACTTTGATTGTTTCATTCAGCCCAAGCTCAAACTGTATGACCAAATCATAGGGTTTAAAACTTGATAGTTCATGATTCCTGTTCTCACACTACACAAACTACTTTAACAGTCCAAAACCCTCATAAGAGGCGTCTGGATTTCAAACAGGCTTGATGTTCTTGCGACCTACGAATGTCAATCAGGAGCTGGTCAGAAGGTATTAATCAGTTCTCGTTACCCCATGTATGTTACACGAAGCACGACGCACAATTAAGCTAAAAAACAGTCTCACAAGTGAAAAATCATCTCAAAAAGGGCCAAAAATCGCCCGGCTTTAGGAGACAAAGCACAAAGACATGTGAAATAACGCTTTAACTCTTCGAACATTTTCACTTTCATTTTTGTCTTTGCCACATTTCCCTTTTTTTGCACAATGTTCCTTGTCAAAAACCGCACAGAAGTTAAATCAGAACTCTCACATCAGATAAGGGTTTGCATGACATTTCAATAATCTGATAACTCCAGAAATCAGATCATGATCAGAGTTTTGCCACTGAGATTAAAATATTGATTGTGAAATGGCCCTATGCACTATACTAACCATTATCTTTGCATTAACATAACATTAAGCAAGCAAGAGTTCTACTTTAGGCTACACAAAATAATTATAACACTCAAAAATGTTTAATTATTCATTCAAACTAAAGCTAATGGAAAGATACTTGCCACAGCTGCCCCTGGGTAGATGAACAGAAGCAGAGCTGCTGTCACTTGACCAATTACTCACTCAATATATTCATACGTAAGCGTCCAAGGGCTCTTTCCTTAGCTCTCCGCTCTGTGAAGTGGTAAGTGAAGTGTCTTGCCCAAGGACAGAACAACAGTACATTGTCATATGAAAGTATTGATCTGCCAACCTTCCTCTGAGTGTCCAAACATTTGATCAAACAGGTGTATTGTAAGTGAAGCACCAGCTGCTTCTGTCTGACTCTTGTGTTATTCAGATAGTCACAGTGAGGATCGATGCGGGTTCAGGGTCACCGGCTCCTTTAAGCTCAAGTGTCTGTAACATGAATGTGTCGGAAAACAGCGGCAATAATCTGCTTTGTGGCTCTATACAACAGTTCACAAAGAAAAAGTTTTTCTCTTATAGCACTTTGACACAGTTTGATCAAAGGCTTTTAAATCTTATACAAATATTGCACTATGTATTGGTTTGGGACGTCTCACATGGGCTGCAGAATTACATTTAGTTTATTTGTTGTCGGTGTTGAATTGAAATTTAAATTTAGCTGAAATCAGTGTATAAAACCAGATCATTCTGAAAGAGCTCTTATGATATAGTTATAATGCTGTTTCCTCATCGCAAACATATGTGGAGTTGTGTTTTTTGTTTCATTCACACACGTTTAACACACAAATCCTTCATATTTAGGCTGAGTTCTTCCCTCAAACAGAAAACACTCTTCTGTCATTTGACCTTCTGTCATCTGGTAAAAGTGGAAGTGCTCTCATGTTTTTAATGTTTTCTGTGCAATTTCACTGGAAGAATATGGACGATTTCAGTCCTGGGAGCTGTTAACCTGCAAACTACAACTTCATGACATCACAAGATGGAACGGAGGATTGTGAGCTGTTGAGGTGCTGACAGGCTAAGAATGCAGGATTACTCAAACATGTGTGAATGAAACAGAACAGAAGAGAAGGTAACGGCATTATAACGTGGCACAAAGCTCGTTAGTTTAGCCTGGAACTGTGCGATACGTCAAACACTAAAAATGTATTCTGATCTGATCCTTGTGACGATCTGATATTTTGGTGACATGATTTCATATGAGGATGCCGTGCTTCTTTGTATATTTGCGGCTGGCCTACTCACCTACTGGCCAACCTCAGTAATGCTCTGAGCGAGTGACAGGTGAATTTATCCAATCACAGTGAAGTGTGAACAGTTGTAGTTATCGCTCTCATGAATATACTTACACCAATCAAAGCACATGACAGAGGGATGTGCTGCTGATGGTGAGGCCGTTCTGTGCCTATATTGCGTTGGACAAGAACGTTTTTTTTGTATATTTGATGACATGTAGGTCATCAAATATGGCCGTTCGGACTGAAGTCGCATGTCAAAAGATCGGAAATGTGTCAGTTTTAAGACCACATATTCAAGTGGCAGATCTGTTTTGTTCAGACAGTCTTTAAAAGATCAGACTCAGGTCGCATAGGGGCAAAAAAAATCAGATTTGGGTCACTTCAGACTGCAACATAACCGGAATCATATTGAAATTTTGACATTTTTGGCATAGAAGTCTTCAGTCTTCTCTCAAATGTAAATGGAAGTGTTTAAAACGTGCGTTGCGTTTATTTAAATGAGTAAATAATTGTGAAATTGTGTAATTGTGAATCGTGAACAGTTGCTGAACCTGATAATTTCTTTGTTAATATTTGTTTTAGCATCTGTATTAAAAAATATTGAGTGCAGAATTTTGCATCATCTTCTGAAACATAATTAAGAAGCACCATCTTTGGCTTACGCTCTATGCTTTAATATAATGATGTTATACTGGGACGTACAATATGGTCTCTCATTACCTCTCAGCAGATTCCACATTTTCCCATATTTATGTTAAACACTAACATTGTCTCCCTTTGCGACCTTATGCAAGCTTCCAAACAAGTTGTGCGGTGCGGTGGCGTTCCCAGGCAGCTGTTGCGAACGGCTGGTAAAATAGAAAGAAGAGGAAGTGAGACGAGAGGGTCCCTAGGTGTGTGACCACCTGCTGAAAACGTGATTGTTGGGGGCAGCTGCTGCGCTCGGAGTCTGTACATAGTCACACACTAATCGTCTGTTTTGCTGATGTGAGACTGGTGCCGCTGTTAAAGACCAGCGCAGTCTCAAGCAGTGAAGTAATGGGATTCCACTACTGCACTACAGCAATGTTATGTAAAGATGAGAAATATCAGTAATGTTAGTATTCACATACATTAGGGCTGCAACTATGGAGGGATGGATGTGCCAGACATTTTGAATTGGAATATATTGGAATCGAGTGAAATAACTTGAATAAAAAATAGTTGAAATTAAAATAAACTGAACATAAAGCGTGAACATGTGATAGGTGGGTGTGATTTTACATTACATTTCAGCATCTTTAATTCAGACAAAATACAAGTTGAGAAATTCAGATAAAAAAAAATAAATAAAGTTGAGAAATTCAGATAAACAAAAAACTGAAGTTGCCAAATTCAGATAAAAAAAAAAAATCAAGTTGAGAAATTCAACTTCAAGTAAAATAACTTGATATGGGTATGGGTATGATTTTACATTACTTTTCAGCATCTTTAGTTCAGACTGACAAAATTCAAGTTGAGAAATTGAGATAAAAAAGCTCAAGATGTCAAATTCAGATAAAAAAAAATCAAGTTGAGAAATTCAAGGTGAGAAATTCAGAGTCAAAACTTCCAGGTCAAAGTTCAACGCACATTCTGGTACTATGGCTGTTTAGAAAAAAGAACTTTTTTTTTTCTTCATTAGCATGGCGCCCTCTGGTGTTAACAATTTCCCATAGCCACAGAATCTGCGATGTCGTTTGACCTGAATGTTTTCCATCTGAATTTCTCAACTTGAATTTCTCAACTTACATTTTTTTTATCTGAATTTGGCAACTTGAGCCTTTTTATCTGAAATTCTCAACTTGAATTTTTTTCAATCTGAATTTCTCAACTTGAATTTTGTCAGTCTGAACTAAAGATGCTGAAAAGTAATGTAAAATCATACCCACCTATCACATGTTAATACTTTTTTCTTTCTTTTTTTCCCAATTACTTTTTTTATTCAAGTTATTTCATTCATCATGAAGTATTCTAAGTCAAAACTTCTGGCACATTTATACATATGCAACCATCCATTATTTTAGCGGTGTGTTAACTTTTTGATTAGAAGAAGATAAACCAATCAAGTTCTATTGTTGCTTTGAGATTTTGATAAAGTTTAAAACCTGATTGAGTCACGACTGTAGCGTTGAGGCTGTTAAAACTCTTAGGTAAGCCTTAGTTGGTAATTTGCGTTGCGTTGTGTGTTATTGCAAGGATTTGTTTTATGGCACCACGTGTTGTGAGGCTCCACCATATGTGTGTTGTGTGTTTGTTGTGTTAAACTGTTGTTATTGTCGGGTGCTGCTCAAATGAACAGCCCCTGGGGAATAATTAAAGTCTTCAGAACTGAAATGAACCAAGGTCAGAACTATGCCGACTGATGAACTCTTGATAGAGAATAAATCACAATATGGAGTGTACATTTATACTCTTTTTGAATGGAATAAGTAATAGATTCATTATTTAATTATTGTCATGAGTGTTGATGAGTTATTGCAAAATTTAGATCAGCTCACGTCTAAACAATCCTTCGCCTAAAACAGTAAAGACAATAGAGGATGAGCGCAAACACGTAAAAATCAGATTTTTGGCTCATCTTTCTTCATATTGCATCATGTTATCATATTCAAAGTAATCACCAGGGAAGAGCTGGTTGTTAGCAAACTACCGCCGTGTTACAACATATGAAATACAAAAAAGGCTCCAAAAGTGTGTAGGGCAATAGTTATGGAGTTAACAGCAAATTACACCACTACTATGCATGAGATTCATTTACAGTTGCAAATCTAATCTACAATGTCTGTATTTTTACTCATTAAACGTTATCAAACATCACTTTTGGCTGCTTTATAGTTTGCAATACAATTTCAATTACAATTACATTATATTAAATAGTGTAAATCAAGCTTGATTGAAATGAATATAGTTGTTTTCTGTGGAGAGGAGGAAGAGTTAACAGTGGCACAATTGACTTTAAACTAACGATTCATTTAAAATTTCTAATCACAATCTCAACTCAATAACATATCAAGCACAACTAAGGTTTCTGAACATTTCTCAGACAATTACACATAATAAAAGTGTATAGGGGCATATATTGAATGTAATAGAATAGCCTGTAGAGCACGAAGAGTGGACTTAGCAGTAGCACAAACCACTATGACGTTAGCGGTCGGGGATGTGTGGGGTTTGGTGGAGAGAGAGGGACAGCTGACGGGGGGATGGGCCCACAGAAATAGACTCACGGAGAGATAAATAGTTTAGTGGCTTGAACTACCCCCATCTCCCCTGTTCCTCTTCCTCCCCCCCTCCCTCACCCCTGGTATCCCCTCCCCTCTCAGGTCTCCCCTAGTCCTCTCCAGCTTCACCTGTTTGTGAGCTGCATGTTGATACAGTGAGCAGGGCGGCCATTTGAGACCACATCAAATCTACGGCAAAGTCAGGGGGGGGTCCGTTATCAGTGATCGTGATTTCTGTGATTGCTCAACGTCCGCCTCATCTTACAGTGGGATGTATGTTTCAGTATGAAGAAACTGTCTTTAAGAGTTTAAAGACAGTCAGGCACATTCACTCACAAAAGAACAGAATGGTTGATCCTAGACAAATATTGGAGTAACGCTTTATAATAATGATGACGAAAGAATGAAGAAAGATTTCACAATGAACAGATTGTTTACTGAGCATGATTCAGGCTCATTAACTACTTAACTAACCAAACCTCTTGATTAAATAGTCACTAAAGCTTGAATCACTAAATAAACTTCCTTTCCATCCATTAAATCCTTCATACTTTAGAAGGCTGTAAATAGATATAGTTATTATAGCGTTTTAAACGTTACCAATAGTCACACTTTTCAATGTAAACATTTTATTCTGTAAATAAACTTATCTTATATTAAACTTATCTTATATTAAATGGATAAGGCATAATATTTCATTGAGACCTCCCAAACCTTTCAAGTGTTATGCAACTACGTAGTAGTGTGAGAGTCAAGGTCTGGAGATGGTTCCAGAGGCTCTGGACAGGGACCCATTTGACCCAAGGATTGG
>KN491163.1:2401-14116 GCA_000787155.1 Scartelaos histophorus | reverse complement strand
CCAGAGGCTCTGGACAGGGTGTCCCTGCTGTGGTAAAGGATTGGGTCAAATGCAGAGGACACATTCCCCTGTGGAATATTTTTTGGGAAAAAAAACCCCAAAATGCGAGTGCTGTGATTACATTTGCAAATAAGATTTTATAAAGCAAGATTATATTCAGAGTGCTTGTGAAATTATTGACATATAAACTACCAAACTAATAAAAGTATATTTCAGAGCATGTTTACAGACAGTATGAGGCAGAAAACGCTTGTTATGTTGCTAATTATAAACAATCAGACTGATTAGATTATGGTGATTTTACAGCTCTACTGTATTTTAATATATCTATTATATCTTTCTGTTTTGATGCAGTGCTGCAGTTGAGGATCCAGAACCGAAGGCAGAATGAGATCAATGCAGATCTGGGTGAGTGTCTGTGCCCTGCACTCTGCACTGAGCTCATATCACATGAATAACGTGCGGACAGTTTGTCTCACTAACTAATCATTTCCCATTGATTACTAAATGTCATTCACATTTTTTACACTGACAGCTTGTAGTCCATTTATTGGCCTAATGGTGGTCATCTACTGCACTGTTGATGTGTTGTGCTGTCAGAACAATGAAATATCCATAAAATCCATAACCAACATGATCTATGCTGCAAACAGCAGGCTCCAGTGTAAACAATACACCAGTGCTGTGGTTTTTCAACACATTTTAACCCTAAAGATGTATTATGTAACTTTCCTGCTTGTATCCATGGAGATGTTATTGCTCCACAGTGTAGAATTAAAATATATATCTTGCATTTATTCAGTTAGATTTTTTATTGGTAAAAACAAATAAACAAAGAAACTTACAAAGCTCTCCTCAGTGGGCTTGCCTCTCAACAGATCTGACCTGTAACTCAACCTGTTGGCCTCACCTGCTTGTCTCTGTTGAGCTGGATAAGCTTAATGCCCAACTTTAAAATGTAAAGCAATAAAGTGAATAAAATCTCCAAGCATGCAGTGAAGCCTCTACCAGGAAAGCTACACGGTGTAGCTTTAATGTGTCTTTTGGTCTAAACTGTGGTTAAATACTTCTCCAGCTGTAGTTATTATTACTTCAGACCTTTGGAGACCTGGTTTATTCTGCATCAGGCGGTTCTAGTTTGAAATAATCAGATTTCACTTTGGTAGATGCTTGTCATGTTTTTACTGTAGATTTGTTAACTATATGAGAACCTTATAGGAACAATACAGTTTTCTCAAATCCAGTTTCTTATACAGGAAAATCCACCAGTCCACTTCAGAAAACAGAAGACGAAAAGAGTGAAGCTCTGGTATGCACATTTCCTTCCCTATAATACTGTAAAAATAGACTATTTGCTCAGAATAAATGAACACAAATAATCTAAGTAAACCCCTCTGCACACGTATAGAAAAGTGTAGCAGCTGTACTGAGTGACTGTAATATGAACTGTGGGTTGTGGCTGTGGGACTGACTCGCTGTCCTCTGATGCAGCGTCTCTCTGATGACGGTGCCACTCAGAAGTTGCCCCCTAGTGGTGTGAACGCTGAAACTGCAAAAGGTGATGACCTGCCTTTAACACTCATGTTTGCTTATCTCTCTAAGTGTGAGAGATCAGTTGAGTAAAACGCTTTAGACCATTGGTTCGATTCTGGTTTCATGTTGGTTTAGTCCTCCTCTAGTTCAGGTTTAGTCTCAGTTTATACTCAGTTTTGATGTGATGTATGTTGTCATATATAATTATGCACGCGTCCATAACCTTCATGACTGTCTGCTTAAGTGTGCTTAGGCTAATCTACAGATTTACAGACAGATAAACACAGAATTATGCATCAGTCTCCTAAAATATAAGCATGTGATTTGTCTGCCACCTAAATAATGACTTTGATAATTATTAATTATTTAAAAAAATCATGATTTAGATATATTACACAAAATATAGGACTAATGTTACGTCCTCAAAAACCTACCTTGTGTTGTGTTTTTGTTTCTTGCGCATGTTTCAGTAATCCTTTATTATTAGTCTATCTACAGCTCAAAATGCTCCTTTCCACATTGTGATGTCATGAGGTGCTTTCAGGTTAACAGCTACATTTTTATCTTTAGTCCAATAACAGTTGACAAAGGCTGAAATGATCTGAATGATTCTAGTGAAGATGTACGGTATTTAAAAACAGAGTGGAGCACTTCCTGTATTACCACACGACATCACAAGATAGAACAAGGTGTTTTCTGTTTGAGAGAAGAATATGGAAGATAATTTGTTTAATCAGATTTTTAATTTTAAAGGCAGTTGAATTTCTCACTTTGTATTTTGAATTTGAAACACTCTGAAAAAACACGTTTGAATAATTTTTATACTGAAATTGCTGAAATTTCATATACATTTTTTCAAAGTGTTTCAAATTCAAAATGAAAATTTCACCTTCAGCATAGATATTTTTTCGAGTCCTCAAATTCAGCAGTCAAAATTCAGAGTGTAAAATTTGCAGTAAAAAAGTTCGCAGGAATGAGCCAAGATGCCAAGACAGAAGCAATCCGCAGGAATGATCCAAGACTCCAAGGCAGAAGCAATCGATCCAAAGTGAACTGATCTAATTTAGTAACAAACAGGAAATGGTGCAGTGACACGATCTGATTGGTCAGAATTAGCCTCATCCAAACCTCAAACCCCGCCCCCAGATGAGAACGGCCAATAGGAAACCGCCTCAATCCTCCTCTTTCACTCTGGATCGATTGCTTCTGCCTTGACATCTTGCATCTTTGCTGCAAAATTTTTTATTGCGAATTTTACACTTTGAATTGGAAATTGGCTTGGAAATACGCAGTGAATATCTAAAGATGACATTTTTATTTTGAATTTGAAACATATTGAAACATATAAGTACACTTAAAATTTCAGCTGCTAAAATTCAAACATCTTTTTTCAGATTTAAAAAATTTAAAGTAAGAAATTCAGTGGTATTTAAAATTCAAAATCTGATTGTTAAACTGACTGCAAATGAAAGAAAAGCACATCTCTGGGAATGTTATCAATGAGGAAACACTATTATAATATCAGAAATAGTTTAATATAAGCCCTTTAAGACTAAATACGATCGTCGTTATGTAGATGTAATTATTATTTTTTATAAACTGGTACCTGTTATTTTGAAGAGACAAATTAACCGATCAAAGAAACTGAACCGAGCATCCTTTTACTGTATCCGTGTCTTGCAGACGAGGCTTCTGTAACATCAGTTGTCAGTTATATCGACTGGTGACCTTGTTATACAGTGTTACCGCGGCTCCAGCAAACATATCAGTGATTGACAGCTCATGATAAACCCGCCCATTTGGGGATCAGACGCATCGTTTTCCCCCATTACTCACATGTCACTCTCTCTTCTCTCGTTATCTCTCCTACTTCCCCTCTGCACCTTGATCAAACATGACTTTTCCATTTGTATTCTTCTTATTATAATACCACCTTTTCAAATGGCTGATTCCCTTTGCCGTCTCCCAGTGCCCTTTAAATCCACCGCTCTGATATGCGCGGGCCCGTAATTATGTGCATAAGGAGGATGCCATCTCCCAGGGTGCACCAGTGTTTACTATTTTTTGATTCGTCTGCTTGTCTGAACTTTGACTAATAGCCTATGGGCGAAGCTGTGCATGCTCACCTCACATATGTTGAGAATCCTGTTGCTCCGGCCCCCCCCTTTTTCTCTCCCGATCTCCCATCTGCCGCCCTCCTCGTCTCGATTGGTGCTGACTTTCTGCTCTGCCGCCCCCTACAGAGAGGAGTGTGTGCGGGACCCACCGGCACAAGAAGGCGCGGCAGGCTCCAGAGCTCGCCGAGAGAGTCCCGCGTTTGTCTGGTACCACCAAGCAGCAGCAGGACCACCGGCTCCCCCTAGAGAACCGTGAGTGAACAGGCGCACACACACATTTTTCTATTTTCCCTCTCAAACTCCCTGTGACCTTACTTTCCTTCACTTTCAATACCTTCAGTAAGCATGTCAGGATATCACATTTTAGTGTTGTGATTACTGTGAGAAAAATATTATTCATTTATTACATTTTTAAAGCCCCTATATTATGCAAAATTCACTCTTTTATAGTGAGCCATGTTCTAATGTTGTTACCTCCTCAGAAAACTTTTACCTTTTGTTCAGTGGAGATGAGGGAAATTCCAGAGTTGAAACTATCCAAACAATTGTAATGAAGATGTATGGAGTTTAAAAACACAGTAGAGCACTTCCTGTATGGCATGACATCACAAGGTGGGACCAAATGTGTATGAATGAAACAAAACTGAACCATATGTTTTGATAGGGAAACGACATTATAACAGATTGGAAAATAGCGTAATATAGGTCCTTTCAGTTTATTATATCAAACTTTCTGAAGGATAAAGTAAAGTTGAGGTCTCTTACGATTATATTATGGACTGAATAATTCTGATATTCGATTAACCTAATAATCTTGACATCCTTAATCCTCAGGTACTGCTTGCTTCGCCCTGCCTTCCGATGTCTTCGAAGACGACATCTCCTCTTGCTCCTCCTCCTGCTCGCCCACAGAGCAGCACGGCACCCACCAATCGGCAGCCTTCCCCTCGTTACCGCTTCTTTCGGGTGAACAGTTACTAAGTGACTTCTCTGCCGCGGGCGCACAGCTGCACCACAGCCCGGGTCACACTCAGGTGAGGGGGGCACGCTGCTCTCGTCAATACAACCGGGTGAAAGAGAAAGAGCTAGAGTCGAATTAACAAATCAGTTTCGATACTCAATACTCAATACCAATTCCACAATGACAATATAAGAAAAGACATTAGAATGTAATTTTAAATATTAAATCATAGTACTTCATTTTATATTATCATGTGGTCCTATATCTGTGTCCAGGTACTTTGGTCCATGTGCATATACGAGTCTGTGTTGTCTTGTACTTGTTCTGAATCAGCTCACGATCATTCTAAAGCGATTCAGGAAAGGTTCATTTCATTCCTATACATTTTTTAGCATTGATACCTGCTTAAATGAGTATGTAGTTTCTTTTTAAAATATTGATTACAATTCATATTTAATACTTTTGACAACCCTATGCCATATAAATATATTTATATCTGCCACTTAACATGCAGTATTAACAAGCAACTAATGCATAGATTTTTTGGTTCCCTGGTCACAATGGGTTTCCAAATGTTATAGGTGCAGTGTATAACTTTTATGGAGGAGAGTCTGCCTGCCTCCATGGAAATGTTATTGCTTTGCCTAGAATAATAATAGTAATAGTAAATCTTTATTTATAAAGCACTTTTAAAAACAAGGTTTACAAAGTGCTGCACTAGCAGCAATGAACAATACAAAAAGCATAAAAATGTGAAGTGGTTTTAAAGATGATACTGATGGTGCAGCCTTATCTCCTCAGGCAGGTCATTCCAAAGCCGAGGCGCCTGGACTGAAAAGGCTCCATCACCTTTCATCCGGAGCCTGGACTTTGGAACAGCTAATAGTGACCTGCCTGAGGATCCAAGACTGCAGGAGACTCACACAGAGTTAAAAGTTCTGAAATGTAACTTGGTGCAAGACCTAAACGACCTTTTAAAGTGATCAGTAAAATCAATTCTAAAACACACAGGCACCCAGTGAAGGGAAGCTAAAACAAGGGTAATGTGTTCAAAGTTCACACTGTAGAATGTTCTACATTATGTCATTAAACTATTACCATGGAAACGAACCTGTGACACCTGCAGGCTAAGTTACAGGAAATGGAAATGTGCAGGTAACAGACCACATTCATTCAAAACTGTACTGAATTTTAACACCTATTAAACAGCTGTGGGAGTAAAATGTTGCTCGCCAATTTGTAAACCAATATATAATTCTACCAGTGTTTGGCGGTTGGCTCGGCATGAATGAACCTTATTTATTTATCCTAGTGTAAATGGGACATCTTTGAGTCATTCTGTCTAATACAAAGATGAATTCAATTGCATAACATGAACCTGATTTTCTAAACGGTCGTGCATCCTCCTGTCGCCTTCCCTACAGTCTGGCTTGGCGTTGCTCCCGGCAACCGAGGGCATCCGACATCCTCTGAGCGTAACAGTGTGCGAACCCGGCTCCATGGCAACAAGTGTCCGACCAAGTGGGCTGTACCTCCCCTCCGCGACCATGCCCCTGCTGCCAAAGGTGAGCTCAGGCCACCGCTCGCTAATAGTGTCACACTCGAAGGAAAGTGCTCACATTTCTGCCTCATTAAAATTGTATAAAGCTCTGTGAATATGAAAATGGTAATGGCTTTTATGGATCCTCTTCATTGTTCTCATCAGTGAGTGTTTTGTAAAAAGATTTGTCTTAACAGCAAGTACACAGGTTTAGGTTAAAGAAGACATAAGAGGATTTTTGGGGGCATTTAGTATTAATCTATAATGTAATATAGATCATTATTTTACATTTTACTGATCAAAAATTGTTTAATAATAGAAATTACTTCATAAGTGGGATTTTGCACATGTCTCCTTTAACTTTCTAACCTTGTGTGAAGAGTTTTCACCTGTTTAGTCCAATGCAAAGCTCTGTCTAAGCTGCTCTGCATTCATTACTGTCAATGTGCACTAGTGGAGTGGCCTGTAGGTCAACACATTCACACGCAGCTGCACGCCTCTGTGTCGGAGCTGGAATACTCCTTTTGTAGGTTTCATGTCACGTTTAACCCTGATATGGGCCAACTACTGTCAAACTGCATGATATTTTACACGATAGAGAAAAGGTTTGAGCCTGAAATCTTCATTCACAGGCAGCAAGGCCGCCCAGTCCAACCTGCACCTCCACCTTGCCCTCCCTTGACTTAAACCAGATGCCCCGTCCACGGAAACAGCGGGACACCAAACCTAAAATGAAGAAGCTGAAATATCATCAATACATTCCTCCGGACCAAAGAGGAACATCTGGGACAACAGGTAACCTACCGCACCAAAATGCTAATCACACCACATGCTTTTACTGATACCGAGGTCGGACCTCTCAATAAAAAAAAAATAAGAAAACAGTATCATTGATGCTCAGAAATGGTTGCATCTTGCATCTCAAATCTAAAAACACTGGCACACTGCCCTAATATACTGTGTGTATTTTCAGGGGCAGGAGCCAAACAAAAGAGCCCTCCCTCGACCCCAGCGTTAGACCCGGCTTATTCCCATTTAGTGAAACAGCAGCAGGTTTTCCTCCAACTGCAAATCCTCCAAAACCAACAACAACAGCAGCAGCAGATCACAGTGGTGCCCAGGTTTGTACAACTCACTCTGAAACAGTAACACAAAGATGTTACGCCACACAAACTCTATGGGATTATTTGTGCATTAGAAACATAAATACCATCTACTAGATCAGTGGGATGGATATTTACATAATGTTTTCTCCAGTGGAGATGCTGGTGATCAGGTGAAGTCGTCTGGAGCTCTGCCACTAAACCCACAGCCGGTCCCTGCCACCACAAACCAGCCCCCTGCGGACCCCAAACCTGTGGCTAAGCCGGAGCTGCTGCCTGCTAACCTGGTGGACCTGACAGTGAGCCCAGAGCCTCTCTAAATGTGCACAGACAGATGGTTCTCTTCATCCAGGTACTTAACCTGTGCTCTTCTTTAGGTGTCCGAGCTCCGGCAGCAGCTGCGTAAGCGTGGTCTCCCGGTGTCTGGCACAAAGCCTGCTCTTTTGCAGAGACTCAGGCCCTTCCAGCTGCCCCAGCCGTGTGTTGGCCCCACCCCCCTCTGCCAGCTGGGCATCGCCACGGAGACGCTGTCCACGTCTCTCAGTCCAAACCAGAGCCCCATCTCCAGTGCCAGCTCTGGATCCGACTCTCCCAGCCAGTGCCCAAGCAAACACATTTACATCCAAAACCGCAAAATTCCTAATGGGATTGTGAGCGACGCTCCTGGTGGGATCCTGAGCGATATCCCTAATGCTTTTACAAATGCCACTTCAGTCAGTCTGGCAGGTGAGCCCTGCACCGTGTTCTTGGCTCCTGCCAGCACCGCCTCAGGGACCCCTAGTCCCAGTCTGCCTATGTCATCGTCCTCACCCCTGCAGTGCGAGACCCCCTGGAGGACAGAGACTGAACAGCAGCAGCAACAGCGAGAGGAGCTGAGCGTGGAGCTGGAGATGAGGGAGCGCATGAAGAGCAGGCCCAGAGACCATTTAAACAACTCCAGCGAGGTGAATACTCCTCCTCTTGTAATGATGTGCTTATTCTACAAAATAAATCACTTATCCTCAGAGAAAGACTAGGGTTTAAGTTTCTCTCAGTCAAACACATTAGTCAAAACTCATTTTATCTCCCACAGCTGTCACGTGGGGGCGCTCTACATCCTTTCTTGCAACAGGACTCTGGATGCTCAACAGAGAAGCCCAGAAGTGAAGCAGAGTTGTTTACACAGGTAAGAATCATACTGGCAATACAAATAAAAAGAAATTGGAGACTCACTTTACAATATGTGCAAACCCCACTGCTCTCGTTTGTGCACAGCTTTACTGCTGCCAGCCGTGTGACGTGATTGGTCAGGATTTTGAGTTGCCTGTGCAGATCACAGCGAGTCCAGTGCAGTCATCGCCCACAGTGCGAAGTTTAGAAGAGGAGCTCCAGGAGGCCATTCAGAAAGCACAGGTCAGACTCAGCTCAAGAGCAGCATGAGACCTGCTTTTGTTCAGAGAGTGAGTGGGTTTGTGTTGTCGTTATACAGATGGACCCTTGCCAGTCAATAGACGACATACTGGATGAGCCAATCTCCTGCAATGGTGAGTATCAGGAAAACAAGCCGAAATATGACTTTTATTTGTTATGGTGTTTCATCTTTTTCACATATTTTGTCACGTAGACTCTGTTGCCGTGTGCGATGGCAAACCTTCGTCAGACACTGCCCCCAGCCACTCTCCTCTTCCTCAGAGCGATCAGCTGCAGCCCAAAGATGACAGCTTCCTCCCCTCTCCTCTCTGCTCCTCTTTGCTGTTGGAGATGCCTCCTTCTCCAGCTGTGATATCTCAGGCTCAGGTAGTCCCCGCTCCTCCCCCACTCCCCCTCTGCACCTCACCACTGCCTTCGAACAGGAAGTCCCGAAAGCGACGTGCTCCTCCTCACTTCGATGCGGCCGAGTGGCTGGAGACGCTCACGTGTGGCCTGCTGACTCCGCCCACTGCTCCTTTTGTAGAGCCCGACTTCAGCCTGGACTCGGACCTGAACGTCAATCGGGTGCTTGATCTGATGATCGAGCAGTGGTGAATGTGTGTGAAGAACACTGATATAAACATCTCAAAAAGAAAACACTGTTATTGATCTCATTTAACCACAGCTGAGAGCTCCTCCTGGCTCCACGCAACGTCGAGAGCCACTACACGAGCCCTCAGCTCAGTGATGGACTGTCTCTGCACACAGACATTACCGTGCATTCTTTAAAGCACTTGGACTCCAACAGAAATGACAGCACCTCTCTGTGCTGCTGATTTAATATAAAACAATGTTTACAATAAAACTATGGAACATCTGAACCATAGAAATCAAACAGATGAAACTCTTATGAACCATAAGAGTCAAATGTATGAAACCTGAACCATAATACAAATGTGCCTGTGGCAGCTCTGGAGATGGCTGTTTCTGACTCATCTCCAGAGCTGTTTGACTGGAGCGAGCCTGGAGTGTGTGTGACTCACTCATTCATAAAGACTGTTACAGTGTGGGTAATTTGCTCAGCCCTGACCCCAGAGCCAGACGCACAGTCGGCCCACAGGGGGGCACTGGCACGAGCTGCACATACTCTGCTGTTTGTGTGAGTCAACACACAGTGTATTGTCTCCATCTCTGCCAAACGCTCTGGTCCAGTCCGTTTGCCTCTGTCTGAGTGTCAGTCATTGAGCCGAGCTCACAGAGCTCACAGACTCGACTCTGTTAAATCCAGATTTCTGACATTCTATTTTAGCCCCGAAAGCAGCGAGCACCGCTGGACAATTTTACCCCAAGTAATCAGGACCTCCACATTATTATTACCTTGTTCAAGTCACTGTTCTCCAGCAAAGAAATCAACCATTCTAAAAATAGTTCCAGTTGTGCCAATGCTCCAATCAGACCAATGAGACTTACTAAATACATGTTTTTCCCTTTGATCTTGTACCAACCGAGCCTGGCTTTCCATTCAACAACACCGAAGTACAATGTCAGCCAAATAAAGGACAAAGTGGTCCAAGTTGTACAAAAAGTTTTAATGTTGGATACAGTTTGACCACACTGTAAAATCACTAGAAAGTTTGCTTCATTCTGACTAATCCTGGCTTTTCAAATGGATAAATGTCTTAGTGTGATCGGTAGCTCAGTAAATCAGACTTTTTGAGCCATAAAAAAACTATATTCCTTGATTACCCCATATGCGCCACGTAAATAGCTCTCTTTGAATGGACCAAGTACAGCCTTGTTTGCCACATGGAAAGTTCAGGAATGGCAAAAATGTTAAGTGAAAATTGAATATAATATATGATATAATTTATCTTTGATTTGATTTTGAATTAAAAAACTACACTGCTTATGAGGAGGGGCCAAGAATTGGAGGAAGGAAGATTGAAACCTACTTCCAGACACATAAAGATGATGGATGAATTAAATTGTTACACAGCACTTTTTATTAGTGCAATGGTAACGTTTATTATTTAAATGATCTTATCTAATATTTATTTTCCTCTTATTTTTGATGTATTTGAGCAATTTGATTTCGGTTAAAGCTTCCTCCGGACTCATTTTGACTGTTGAAGAGCTCTTATAGTACAGTCCTATGTGTTTTAACTGTATGTCATTTCAAACACTGTTTTTGAGTGCAATATCATGTGACCTCTATGCTGCAGTATTTTGTCTGTTTAAAGGTACACTGTGCAACAAGCCACCTGCTTGTTTCCATAGAGATGTTATTGTTGTCCCAGAAATGTTCCACAGTATGGGATCATGTCGGAGGGACGATGGCAAAGCAGTTAGCGCTATCGCCTCACAGCAGGAAGGTCTTGGGTTTGATTCTGGGGCAGCAGGAGGCCTAGTTTGCATGTTCTTCCCTAACACTAAACACTTGTACACTGAAAAAGATATTCTTAATCTTAGTGGGACTATCCTGGATAAATAAAGGTAAAATAAAATAAAATAAAATAAAGAAATTGGCTTATCTATTCATGGAGACAAGCAGGGGGCACCAGCAGGCCAAGGTACAGCTCAGATCTGTAAGAATGTATTGTTTTTTCAGGGTATTTTTAATGTAAGATAAGTACTGTATTACAAAGCAATGCATCTAAATGAAGACAAGCAGATGGGACTGCGTAACAAAAAAGTTCCACAGTGTACGTTTAAGTAGCCGTCCAAATGTGACCCGAAGGAGAAGGCGCGATTTGCACTGTCGCTGTATAACAACGCTTTGACCACAATATCAGAAAAGTACACCGGCACGCAGACGGGTTGCTGTGAAAATCATAGTGATCAATAAGCGGTTTGGTGCATAAAAAGAGAGTGGGGCGGGAGAGTAAGATGCTACCTCCTGTGTCTTCCATTGCTTCTGTGTTTTCTGTCGTCTCTCTTGTTCATTTCCACTGCGACAGAAGTCCAGCTGTAGCCTGAAGGCCCGCGCTGTTTCCTCGTGTTGGACTAGTTAAACACTGGTTAATAAGTTGAGCTCACACCTTTACAAAATTCAATGTCTTTATTTAAGATGGA